>PVIR01009521.1:0-52940 GCA_004026965.1 Petromus typicus | reverse complement strand
GTGGTAGGGTGGGTGGGGCTATGGGAAAAAATGAGAATTAAGTTGTGTCTTATACTGGTACAAATCCCCATTATGGAGTGCAATCATGATGTGTATATTTAATGTACCAATAAAGATAATTAAAAAAAAAAAAGTAAGAGCAAAGGATCTATCTCAGTAAGAAGGCTTTGGAACTGGTCTCCAACACTGGAAAAAATAATGACACCCTATGGTTCTTTCTTCATTTAAACCCTTATTGTCCACAGATGCTGAGAACAGAACACACTGCCAAATTTTTCTCTTCTGCAGGAAATAGAATTCATTAGAGTCAAATATTTTAGATATGATATTTTAAATTTTCACAAATAATTTTTCCAGTTTTGAAAATAAAATTCCCTTGAATAGAGTGATGCCGAATTTTACCATTCAGTATTACACACATGAAAAGCTTGACATTTTAAAAATACATCTATCTATCTATCTATCTATCTATCTATCTATCTATATCATCTATCTGTTTATTTTTGGTACCTGGGATCAAACTCAGGACCTCAAACTTGCCAGACGGGTGCTGTGCCACTGACCTAAACACCAGGCCTCAAAGCTTGACATTTTAAAACTAAGTTGTTCTGAATCACCTAGCAGTGAAAAAGCATCTGAATAACTTCAGAATGAGAAGGATATATAAGGTAGGCCAAATGAACCACAAAGCAGTGACTCATTTTCCCAGAACTTTCTGAAATAAAACAGGCACTGAGGCTCAGAAAATTTTTGCAAACTTTTATCTTTCTGTGGGAAATAAAAGCCTTAAAATGATGTGCTGGTAGTTTAGTTACTGTTTTAGCCTTAATTAAAGCATTCATGGTAACATCGTTTTCTGACATGAAATACTTTAAGTGTGTTTTACATTAATTTCCTTTTCTAAAAAGACTTGAGTTAAGAGACAATCACACTGAACAAATGTTCAGAAATTGGAGATTGGCAACACAATTTAAGAAAAATGAGCATGGCAAACTGATGTTTGCATTGTTAGAAACTGATCTTTACTTATGCAATTTTTAAGCTACAAAAAATGTGCTATGTCCATCATCTGTATCCTTTGTGCATTATCTCTATAATAACCATTTCTGCATATCATATGTTACTAGGAGAAATAGTCTCTTAATGTTTGTTTATTCATGCGGTAATATTTTATTGTGACCCTACTGAGGGACGGGCTTTGTATTAGATGCATAGAAATAATATACACCTAGAGCGTTTCAAACACTGGAGCCCACACACTTTCCAGTCCACGTATAAGCAAATTGCTCAAAGTGGTGAGTTATATCAGAATCTATTACTGCTTAACATCCCCACTAGAACTACAGAAGGATTCCAATTTGCTTACATACTTGTCTAACACTTATTATTTGACTTTTTGATTCAAGCTGTCCTGTTATATGTGGAGTGGTATTTTACTGTGGCTTTAGTTTGTATTTTCTTGAATAATGATGCAGAACACTTCTTTAGGTGCACTTTGTCCCCTGGTATATCTTTATGGAAGAAATATATAATTAAAATTTCTCCCTATTTTTAACTGGATCATCTTTTTATTATTTGAGATATAAGTTCTGTATCAAGTATGTAACCTGTAAATAGTGCCTCTTATTTTCTGGTTAGTTTTCACTTTCCTTAGGATGACATTAAGGACTAGAGATTTCAGTTAAGAAACTTTCAGATTTAACTGTTTTTTATTTTTCTTGCTTTTTATGTTGTATCCTACTTAATTTTAATGTGCCTCAACTTCCTAATCTTATAGCTTTATGCAACTATAATGATTAGAGTGGATTAGTAACAGCTTATAAAGTTATTAGGTTTAATAAATTAATGGCTGTAAAAGTAATAAGACTTTATATGGAGTAAGCACTCCATAAATCTTTTTTGTCATTATTAAGGGTTTTGTTAGCATTAAGATGTGGAGGGCTTTCCTGAAATATTGGAGGGGCTCAGTAAAGTCAGTTCTTATGTAAGAGGCACTTCCTACCCTGGACAAATAACAAAAGGTGCACTTAACAGAAAATAAATGTGAACATTTGGAAGGAAAGATTTGGAGGTATTATAGGTCTGTTTTATTTATTAGAAAAGATGAAAAGAAAACCACATTTCTCAACAACTTATCTAAAGTTTATGTTTAGAAAAAAAAGAGCCAGGACAATGATGAATGGTTTTAAATTTCCCTTTAATACGATCCCTTTATTTCATCTTTACTTCTCACTTGGATGATCATCAGTGATAATTTGAGTTTTATGATAATGAAGGAAATTGGCAGTCACTTGTGAAATATTATGGCAATAATGGTTTTGTACTGAAGATAAATTCTTTATCTTTTTCAAAGTAGTATGATGTGCCAATAAATGTAAGGCAAAAATCACAGACACATTTGTTTAGTCAATGGCGTTCAAGAGAACTTATCATGCATAGCAATAATACAATTTTAATAATTTTCATGATAGGCAAAAGAGGTTTAGATAAACACACCAACATTTATTTCTGATTTTTTTCAGTTTTAGTCCTAAGCATGTGTTCTTTTCAGATAAACTTTCTTTCAGATAAAAATATAATTGTGTCAGCATGATAAAAATATTCACAATGAGGACAAATGTTCATGTAAGTTATATACACAGAAGAATAAGATGGAGATAAAAGATACATAGCTAGACAAATATATGCCTTAACTAAAAGAAGAACAATTATTGTCTCATTGGTTGATTATGTTAATATTTATTTTTGTCTCACCCACTATAATTCTTACTTGTCCATTAAGTGATTAAGTGTTTATTACTACCACTAATCGCGGTTATGGACATTGGTTCTGAATTTTGCAACTATGTTAAAATTTGCACATTTACTTTGCTTATCTAGGTTCTTCTCAAAGTGCATTTCTCATAATGATCTTGAAGACATTTCCTAAGCAAAAGAATAAATATTTCCTTCTTTTTAATAATTATGGGAAAAAAAACCACATTGGTATCAAATAAGGTTGTATCGGAAGATGTGAAGAGACAGATGTAAGCTTATTGTCTGAATGAAAGGGATCAATATGGCCCTTAAACTGGGATATTACTGATGTTCTTAGGAGAGTGCAAATCTAATCTGGTCAGAGTACAGTTGAGAACTGACTCCTTGGTGGGGTCATTAGAGAATTTAGAATACGTAAACATTCTCTAATTCTGTTCTTCAAGTTAAAATTTGTCTTAGTGTCTATTTGTTAATCTGTATGTGCTTTATTTTTTAGATATCATGACAAAAGACCTAATTGTATCTTTATCGTATCATAGAAAATTAATGTCATAGGAATTGTTACAATATAGATACTCATCATATTATTTTACTTTGTATATATTCCTTTATTTATAAAAATGCTTCTAAACTTGCAGACTTTCATGCCTTCATTTATTAAGGAAGAGGTAATGCCAGGAAAAGGGTAAAAGATTAAACTATATATATCTCCCTTTGGTTCTCTCTATAGAGGCTCTTCAGAATGTTTCTAGACTTCTGCGTAAAGTCACAGACCTTGATGAATTGCAAAATATCATGCTACAATCTTGTAATGAATAGAATCCAAAATACCTCTAAGAAATAGTGATGGATTGTTTTATTTAATCCCTTTTTAAAAAACTGTATTATTTGGGATAATTTAATTACTCTACAGAAAAACAGAAAGAAGGTATCTCCACTATCAAGGGATATTTGCTATAAAGTAGAACATATAACACAGGAACTACGTACTGTGGTAGTGGTATATACAGGTGAAGATGAGCACACAGATCCAAGTTGAGATGACTCTCTAGGTGACAAGGAGAGGAAGCATGCAAAGATGTCCAGTGTGGGTACTTTCTCCCTAAATAATGATTAGACATGTGATTCTGCATGCGAAGTTTCAACTATTGCTTTCAGAATCAACTGAACATTTCCCTTCTAGGAAAAAATATGATTCTTAGGGTGAAGGAGGAAAAATAATGAGATTATAACAAAAAAGAAAAGAAACAAATTTTATGTATTTAGGGGGGTGGTAGGGTGGGTAGTGCTATGGGAAAATACTGGTACAAATCCCCATTATGGAGTGCAATCATGATGCGCATATGTAATGTACCAATAAAGATTTAAAAATTAAAAAAATATGATTCTTCCCTGTTGCTTCATATATGTCCCCAAATGTAAGTCCTGTGAGAGTATAAGAAGATTTTTTTCAATTTTTTATTAGTACATCTTTACAGTACATACTGACTACATTCATTGCGGGGAGTTGTACACATACAAGAAACATTTAGTTCTTTTCCTACATCCCTTTTCCCTCCCTGTCCTTTCCTCTACTTCTGTTTGTCTCTTTTCGTTTTTACAATGATCTACCATCTTGTTTCCCACAAACTTTCATTTGTGCTCATTTCTTTAATTTCTGCTCTGTCATTACATACATATATATTTTTTTCTTTGTAGTAGCTTTGAATTGGATTATTTTAGTTTTCTAATACATTTCTAGATTAATTAGTTGGGCTTTTTTTTTCTAAATGTGGACATTTTTAACTATTTATAGCCCTCATAGACCTATTTTCATATTGTCCTAATATATTCTGGTATGCTCTATTGAAATTATCATTTGATTCTAGGAAGTATCTCATTTTTTCTTTCATTTTTTTTTCTGTGACATATTGCTTTTTTTGAGAGGGAATTAGTTAATTTCCTGCTTTTCCTTAATTTCTGTCATGTCTTTAATTATTTTTTTCTAACTTTATTTTGTTATGATCTGATAATAATCATGAGATAATTTTATTTCTCTTACATTTACTTAACTGTGTTTTATTCACTAATATATAGTCTATTTTGGAAAAAAAAAAGTCCTACATACTGTTAAGAAGAATGTGTATTCTCTTGTTTCTGGATAGAACACTAGATATTTGTAAAGTGTGTTTATTTGTAGGATTGATTCAACTGTGATTATTATTATTATTATTATTTTTTGGCGACATCTCTTCTAGTTGATATATTTGTCACACTGGGATGTTGAGACACACCCCCATAATTGTGCTGCTGTTTATCTGACCTTTTATAGCTAGTAGAATTTATTTTATGAAGTTGGGTGCACTGGTTTGTGCTCAGTACAATATATTTATTATCATTACCTCTTCCTGTTATATTGCTCTGTAAACCAATATGTAATCACTTTCTTATCTTTTTTGATCAGTTTTGGCTTGCAATACACCTTATCTGACAGTGAAATAACTATTCTTGCTTTCTTTCTTTCTTTCTTTCTTTTTTTTTTTTTTGAGACAGGGTCTTGCTTTGTATTTCAGGCTGGCCCTGAGCTCAGCCTCCAACTCACATCACAGCAATCCTCCTGCCTCTGCCTCCCGAGTGCTGGGATGACAGGCGTGAGCCACCACGCCTGGCACTGTGGTGTGTGGTGCTGGTTGCTGCTGGGTGTGAGTCTCCACACCCAGTATTGTATGTGGTTACCTAGCACTTGTAAGGCAGGCGCCGGAACCACCGAGCTAATCCCCTGCCCTTTTCCTGTTTTTTTTTGAAGTTGTATTAAATGGAATACTGTCTTTTATCCTTTGATATTTTAATGTATGAATTGTTTTTGAGTTGTACATTATTTGCGTATATAAACTATTTTATTTTTCTGAATCCCTTTCACAAATCTGAGTCCTTTGGGAAATATGACCATTCACATTGAGTTATTACTGAAAAATATCAATATATTCATGTAGCAGTGTTGTTTTTCTGTTGTTGTTTCTCTTTTTTACCTTTCAGTTTAAGTGCTCACCCTGACACGTGGGTGCATCATATTAGAAATTTTGCCTCTTTGGAGGATATCCTTAAGATTTTTTTTGTAGTGCATTTTTGGTGGTCATGAGTTTCTTTACGTGATTTTATCATGGAGATAATTGCATTTCCCATTAAATTTGAAAAATTTGCAGGATATTTCACTCTAGGTTTCACAGTGTTTCTTTTCAAATCTTGAAACTCACTCCAAGCTCTCCTGACCTTTAAATTTTGTATTGGGAAGTCTTCTGTAATTCTAGTGAAGTGACCATTGTAAGTGATTCAATGCTTTTCTCTAATAGCTTTTAAGAATCAATCCTTGGATTGGACTTCTAGGCTTTAAATTTAAATTTAAATTTAAATTTCCAGGATTTTAACTATGATATGTTATGGAGAGCTTCTTTCTGATCCTGGCTAATTGGTTTCTAAGTGCCTCATTTATGTTTATATTAGATTATTTTTCATATATTTTGAAAGTTTTCTGCTTTCATTTCTGTAAGTAGCTTTTTTGTGCCCTTTGTGTTTCTCATGATTTTCACTAATTTCGGTTAATCTTACATTAGCTCTCCTCGCATCACGTAACAGCTATTGGATCCAGTTTTACACTTTTGCTTGTTGCTTTTAAGATATTCCTGAATAATTGGTCATCAAAATTGGCCCTAAAGTTTTGTTCTGACACTGTTTCCACATTGGTTGCTTTTGCTGCCCACGCTTCAAAAATTTCATTTAGTCTCCTGAATTCCTCTTTGCTACTTCCTCATGGAGTCTAATTCTTTGCTGTCATTCATATTTTAAAAATCATTTTGTTTAGTTCAGCTAGGTTTTTATTAATTAATATCCTCTGCACACCTATTGTTTTATTTTCTTGTCTTCTCGTGTTTCTATTATGTTTTTGTTTTTTTTAGTTTTGTGCTGAGGCTTGAAAGTTAATTATATGGGTAAACTGTGTTTCTCTTAAAGTAAGTACTGTTTGTTCTTGAGTGATGCCCTCTGGGTGTGGCTAACTATGGGACTCAGCCTTCCAAATGTTGGGATGGTCTAATTTTGTCTGGGATAGGCTTACACTACTAGGAAAAATATCTACTAAATGCAACAGCTATATAATATAACAGTATTCAACAGCAACAGCATAGAATTCATTACAAATCTAAAGAATCATAAAGCTTATTAGTTACACTGCTGACAATAAAGAAGGTGGTAAACTACAGAATGAAAAAGTAGAATTTGAAAAGTTAATTTATACAAGATTGAGAATGAGGAGCGAAACAATGTGATAAAGTATCTTATTTAGAAACAAAAAGAATTAATCCTTTTGGAGAAAAATAACAGAAAAAATAAATATGAAAAAGGATATAAAAGAAAATAATAAAAATAAAGGTTAAAAAAAACAAGAAGCAAAAGAGAAGAAAAAGAAGATGAAGGTAAAAAGAAAAAACCCAAGATTTTAAAAAAAGAAGATAAAGGAAAGCTGAATTAAAAAAAAGAAAATCCCCATACCCTTTCCACGGCTGCTTCTCAGTCACTGTAAGAGGGTAATGTTGGAACCCTTAAAATGGAATTGTTCCGCAGTAGTTCTATGGCTCAGTCCTACACAATTAACTTGTTCCCAAATTGAACCTGATTAAATACACTCTAACAAAATGGTGGGTCTTGTGTCCTCCAGATTGAGTGTGTGATTATAAATATGACAATGACCCCAGACAACAATGTAGGAAGCAGAAGAATTATCAACTCAAATGCTCTCTGCAATTTCCTGATTCTAAAAATCATAAGGTAAAATAAAGTAGCTATTATTTTAAGCTATTAAATTTAATAATAATTTATTAATTAATAATAAATAAGCAAAAGCAATGCACTTTCCCATTCCTCTTACATAGAAGTTTTCTTTGTTTAAATTTTTCCTACTCTTAGCATAAATAAATAAATAACCAAAAGACATGATCTCAGCAACCATATATATTTTCAAAATTCTGCATGAAAATATTTGAACCATGCAAGAAAATATAATTATGCAGGAAATAGTCATATACCTGCTATCTAAGTTTAATAATATAATTTAATTGTATTTCCTTCATTACATACTTATTTACTGATTCGCCTTCTGTCATTCTCTCACAGTACCTTATGTTTGATGTGTTTGAACCAAAGTTGAGATCAGTGAACTTTATTCCTAAACATTTCAGCATGAATGAATATCACTAACTCGAGTCCAGTATGTGCAGATATATATTATTTGTAAAGAAAATTGACTAGGAAAGTACTGAGATCTTTTAAAATGTTTGGTGATTTTTT
Source organism: Petromus typicus (assembly GCA_004026965.1). Classification (NCBI taxonomy): domain Eukaryota; kingdom Metazoa; phylum Chordata; class Mammalia; order Rodentia; family Petromuridae; genus Petromus; species Petromus typicus. Next base: position 44,864 of record PVIR01009521.1, on the reverse strand, counting down.
TTTTGACAAAATCATAACTTTCACATGCAAACCTCCAGGAAAATATAGAGCATTGCCATTACAACAACAATTCTTTCATGACTTGTAAGTGTGTCACAGATCAGCATACTTTCTCTGATTTTATTTTACTATAGGTATGCTCTATTGTAGAAGTTCACATCAAATTAATATATGACTAAGTGTTCTATTCTTTTGTGTAAGACTTACTTGATTCAAATTAATACTACTGAAAGTCATCCATATTGTACTTATGAGTTCATTCTCTTACTACTGAGTAGAATTACACTTACGAACATACCTCAGTTTGTCTATCAAATTTTCTTTTGATGAAAATCTGGGTTGGTTCCAGATTTCAGTTATGAATAAAGCTTTTTGAACATGCTTTGTCCTTTTGTGATTACATATTGCCAGGTCATCATGCATGTCTGTTTACTTCATGAGAAATAGATGCTTTTGGTGTCATATTACACTAATACCAAAATACATGAGTGGTTACTCTATATCTTTCCCCAAATTTGGTGATGTTATTAACGGAAAGTATTGAGAAGAATGTGTAACAGTGCATACTTAATATGCATTTTATAGGCAACTAATGACTTTGAACTGTTTCAATATACTGATAGGCCATGTGAGTATCTTTGGTGGAATATCTGCAACCCACACTTTTTTGAAACACATTTTTTGCTTTCATTTTTGAGATACAAATGTTCTTTAAATATTCTGAATATGGGTAACTTATTTTTTGTAGTTTGCAAATATTTTCTTTCAGTTTAGATTTGCATGCTCATTTAGTTAATTCTGTTTTGTTGAACAATTTGCATTTTTAATGAAATTAAATTAATCATAGTTTTCTCTTATGACTATGGCTTTTGTGACATGTCTAAGAAACTTGTTCTGAAATCTAACTCACAAAAACTATTCTTCAAAATTTTCTACTAGAACTTTCGTAGTTATATATTTTTATTTTTAATTTAGAGCTGCAGTTTCTTCTTGAATTAGTTATTGCAAACAGTGTGAAATAGGAATTAGGGATCACTTTTCCCCATAGGAATATAATATTTTTCTTTCCTCATTTATTCAAAAATTTTATTTTCCTTATTACTTTGCATTCATGCTTTTGTCAAAAGTCAATACATTATATTCTGTGTGTCTGTTATAGACTTGTGTTTGTTACCTTGATTTATTTTTCTGTAAGCAAATATCATATTGTATTGATTCTTATAGTTTTGTAATAAACCTTGAAATAAGGTGGCATACAAAGTTTAACTTTTGTTTTCTTTTGCAAAAACAGTCTTGGATATGCTAGGTAATTTTCAATACAATGTGAATTCTTGAAACAAAAAATTCTACCAAAAAATCTGGTGATATAAGTATATTTAATGGAGTTGGCTTCTTAAACATATTTTGTATTCATGTTTGTAATACATGAACATTGTCTATGCTCCTATTTTTAGGGAAATTAAATTTCTGCTTTTTCTATAAACCAAGTTGTAGTTGTAGTGCATTGGTCTTTCATATTTGTTCAAAATGTTTACAAATGTGGTATTTTATGCTTCATGATACTTTGTGAATGAAACTGTATCTTGAAATATTTTTTCCTCAAATAATTGTTGATGTATATTAAAAGTGAGATTAATTCTGTACATTAGCTTATTATAAAAGATAAATATAATAATTTTATTTTAATAGTTTTTATACTGTTGTTGCCATTTATATTTCTCTTATGTGAATTAAAAATCTCATAATAAATAATATACTTTTATTTACATAGCCATATGTATTATATGATAATTAAAAGGAGCTGGGGATTTAGCTCAGTGGCACTGCACCTACCTTGCAAGCACAAGGGTTTGTGTTTGAACCCTAGAACTACCAAAAAACAACTAAGATAAAATATTTTTTTATATTTACTCACATATTTACATTTCTTTCATTTATTTAAAGAACATTCAGTTTCTGTCTGAATATCTGAATTTCTTGTATCCTTTAAAATTGGAGAAATTTCTTTACAATGACTATGTTTTATTTTCCAGAATTTGAAAATATCATTATTAAATTGTCTTCCATGTTCCTCTGGAAAAATCAGCAGTAATTTTTATAGATGAACCTCACTGTGTTCTTTTTATCATTTTCTTTTAGTTGCTTTCAGAAATTACTCTTGATTTTGGCCAAATGACAAGATATAACTTCATATGATTTTCTTTACACTAACTTTCGTAGACTGTTTCGTGAGAATCTAAATTAGGTTTGTACCCAACTGGAACAACAATTTAATCATTCATATTCAAATGTTTTATTTTATGACCTATTTTCTTTTCACCTTCTGTTATTTAAATAATATCCAAGTTTGCCACAATGATGTTATTTTTTAAGTTACCAAGACATTGATTTTATTTTCAGTATTTTTGTCTCTGGCTACAGGTTGAATGATTTCAATGGTCCTGGCTTCATGATCCTGTGTGTGTGTGTGTGTGTGTGTGTGTGTGTGTGTGTGTGTGTGTGCGTGTGTGTGCGTGTGTGCGGTATTGGGAGTTGGTCCCAGGGGCTTTCCACCAAATTCCTTCCACAGCTCTTTTTTATGCTTTATTTTGTGCCAGTCTCAGTGAGTCCCTACCTGGCTCAGGTTAGGGGAGTGCTGGTGACCTCGTCACAGTCACTCAGGGTGTCGACATGGCCAGTGTCCATCTCCGTGCTCAGCCATTCATTTTTTTCTTTCTTTTTTTTTGTATTTTAGTTTCTCAAATTTCCATTTGAATATTTTAAAATATTTTCTAAATCTTGCTGAGATTTCCTATTTCATCTATCCCTTTTCATAGCTTGTATTACTTTGTTGAGATTTATCAGTATCTACTTTAATACCACTATAATTTTCTTTATATTTCTGAGCATAGTTACATTAACTAAGTTAAAATTTTTTTCTACTAGTACTAACACTTGAACAATTTTAATGTGACCTTAAATTATTTCTTGTATGAATATAGGTGGTGATTTTTTGATATTTAAAGTATTGGATTATGTCTTGCTCATAATAAATGATGCATTGAAGAAATTCATGATTCTGTACATCAATTTCTGACATAATTTTTGTTAGAGAAGGCAGTTAAACTTGGCTGGGATCATACTCCTCACTCCCATGCAGTAATGAGAAACTGAAAACTAGTTCTCTTAGCTAGGAATCCTAGCTAAGGATTCTTGTAACTGTCCTCGCGTGTGTGTAATTTCACAGCCATTTCAGTACATAGGAGGAGTTTCCACAGCCAATGTAGTGTAGGGGCTGTGGGCGCGCGCTCTGTGTCTCACTTTCCCTCTCTTCCCACTTCCCAAGCACGTTCTCTTCCCTGTTCTTTGAAATCGTCATCATTTAAAAAAAAAAAAAAATTCCGCCCAACTTTATCTGGCTCAAAGGGTCCTGATAACAGCTTGGTTGCAGGGAAAAACAAAACAAAACAGAACAAAAAACGAAACAAAAAAAAGCACAACAACAATAACAACAACAAAAACGCTAAAATACGTAATTCAACAAATGCTGTTTCTGTCTTTCAAGTGTAATCTCTGCAGTATATCTGGCTGCTTTTCCTTTCTCTGCAGTGCCTTAAAGTACTTTCTCAGAGTCGTTATCAGGGGATTATTGGCCTAGCGAGGGTGAGTCTCCATTATCAGACAGAGAACATTCAAGTTGTGCGAGTTTATGATAACAAGATAGTAAATGATACTAGTTGATCCCCAATTTATATTTCCTTGACTGTGGTAAAAATGTAATCTTATCTCTGACTTTAAAGAGAAAAAACTATATATTCATAAACAGATACACAGGTACTGTTGATCAGTTCTAATTTCTTGTGTTTCTCATTGTTCCTTGTGAATATAGCAGATATGTTAAATATTGTACTTTAACTTCTTTTCTTATAGTGGCCTTAATATTTTAAAGTAGTTTTATATTTTTGATTATTGGAGACATTTTTTACTAAGCAAGAAGGAGTTTAGGTTTATAAAAATTATTTCAAATGCAAAAATAAATTTGACCAAAGTTAACATTTTCACTATAAATGAAAACTTTAAGCTAAAACCTACAAAATCTATTCATTTTAGGAAGGTAGAATAGTTAACCCAAAGGGATAGACTAGTGATGTTTTCTGTGCTATCAAATTGGTTTTAAGAAAAACAAAGATGCTATACTTTGTGTGAAATTTTGCTACAATTCATAATCCAAGTCTGAACTTGTGGATTTGAGAGTACGGTTCTTAAAATAAACCCAAATGCACTGTAAATTCTACATTTCTACTGCACAGTAAACAGGATGTCTTGTTTACAGCTGTTTAGACCCACTAAATATCTGTAGATATGCTTCCTCAGCTAGAGCAGGAACTAACTGGCTATAACTCCCTGCCTTGTTCAATAACTTCCAGTAATTATCAGGAATAAAATGCAATAAATTTATGTAATAGACTGCCCCTTTACTATAATATACAATCAGAAGCGATCAATGCTTCTTACAATAAGGAGAAGAATTACAACTATGTTTTATTTTATAGCTTTGGTAATACAGCTTTGGAAACCACCAGAGGGAGTAGAGTTAAACTTCAGTGGTCATATTCCAGTGCAATAAAACATAGCCTCAGGATGACATTTTACAAAGTGGCAACACAGCAAGGCGGTGTGTACTTCATAGCGGACTATTTTATTTGTTCACCCATCCAGCTTAAGACCTCTTCCTATTGTTGTTGCTTTAGTTCATGCTCCTGGAATAATGAGAATCTCACTGAGTGTCATAAATAATAATCAAGTTTAACATTTGGCCACATCGTTACAAGAAAAAAAAGATAGACAGAACTCATAATGAAACCCCAAATGCAGTAAGCCACAATGACTTGTTCATTACAAAATTATATTTGTCACAGTTTTAAAAATATACTTTTATTGTGGTTTAAATCAAAGGGCATTTTTGAGCCCTGCCCAGTAATGCTTAAAGTATAATTACACGCTACATATCTTGGTAAGTAAATGAAAGGCTTTTCTTAGTTATTTGTTATAAATTTCTACTTTGCCTGTAGCTAAGTGAAGGCCAAGCTTCTAAAGTGTTTCAAATATAATGCACAGTGAATATAAAACAGTCCATTAATTGGGATAATAGGTCCCAGCATGTAATTGCGTTCCTTAGGTACTATGGATAGCAATTGAGTGGAGTGGTATTTATTCAAGGTTGTTAGTCACCCGTGGATAACTTTATTTGTCCACTGATGCTTAAATAAATGCATCATCCATCAGCAAGAATATTTATGAAGAAATTTATAACAAAAATCATTATGGCGTCTCAAATTATGAAAGGAAACAGTATATAAAAGTTACTGAAGAATGTCATAATAAAATCTTGCCAGGGCCTCAGGTTCCTTACTTTCATGTTGCTGGACAGTAAGATCTCACTGATATTGAGGAATAAATGTGAAACAAAAGTGATTAGTGTATGTTTTGATGTGTTACTCAATAAAACAAAAAATTATAGGAGATAAGTTCCATCATTGCATTTGTGTGTGTGCGTCTGTGTGTGCGTGTGTGCATGCATGTGTGTTTACAGTTTACATAAGAATATTTACTTTCATTTAAATTTGACATGTTGTTGGTTAATTCTAAGGTATGAAAAGTGTTTTATTTTGTCATACTGAATCTTGAGAATCTCATCAAAGAAGTGTTAGAGTCCCAGAGCATCATGGGCATAAGTCAAAATCGCCTTCTTTTCTAGGAATCACTGGTATGATTGACGGGGAGGGCGCAGATTTTTGAGTGATCCTCTGCCTCCATGAACTATTAAGTATTCCAGATTTACCTCCATTATGTGTCCTGAGACCATCTAGATAAGTTTCTAACACGCCTTTTGTCCTGTTTACATTAGTTTCCACAGGAATTCTAGGAGTCTCAGAGTTATACATCATCCTGTTTTAACCTTGAGAGCCTCTATGGCCTGTAAAGCAACTGCTGTATGTTCCTCTCTGAATAACTTCCTAATTCTTTCTTTCTCCATGCTATTTACCAAGTAATTATTTCTCTATTTCCTTGTTATAGCAGATGCACTAGAAGTATTTTTGAAAAGTTTAGTGAATGATCAAATATTTTCTCTCTCCTTGATATCAAACAGACATTCCTAAAATATGTAAATATTTCATTTAAAGAGGGATCTTTATGCAGCTTTAAATGAAGTGTGCAACATATTCTTCTGCTACTGACTAACCCTTACTAGAAATATTTCTCTGACTTATTATAAAATTTTTGTACTTGTTTGTGTTACTGATCACAGCAGCTCATGGTAACTGTCTTATTTATTGATTTGAGAACTCTTTGCTACTACTAGAATTCCTGTTAGATCATAAAAATTGGTCCTGTCTAAATTTTCTCCATATTGTGTTCGTGTGTAATCATTCATATGGATCATGATGTGTATAATGTACCACAGCTAAAGATTACTTGGCTTAGAAACTGAACATTTGAATTGGTACATCATAGTAGACTCTTCATTTGAATGAAAATTTTAAGTTATTCCTTCTTCTTAGTGGTACTGAAACTATACTACTGACAAGAGACACTAAAGATATTGAGAAGAACTGAAAATTGGTAAACACTCTGTTAAGGTTTATATCGATTGTTTAGCAAATATTATATACAACTGAACTAATGTTCCACGTGCCTTAAAATTTTCCTTTCAACTATGAATTAAACTTGAGATACGGATTATTTATTTTATATTTGGAAGTATTCCAGTATATTCTGCTTTAGAAAGAAGAGATTCATGCATTTTCCATGTTTAGTGGGAATAAATATTTTTCTAATAAAGTATACACAAATGTTCTTTTTTAACATTGGATAACAAAAAATAGAAGATTTAAAAATTTAGAATAGAAAAGTTACTAATTTTAAAATTGAAGCCATTTTTAATCAAAGATAATATTATTATTATCTAATATTGATAGGTGTCTAACATGTATAATATTTCTGTATATTTTCAATCACTAGTCAGGAAGGAGATGTACTGTATTTATGATATGATGTTCTTCTAATCTCTTGATCATCTCTGGGAAGCATAATGGAAATATTATTTAATATGTTTGTTAAAACAATGAACAGTTTTTCAGGGATTCTATCAGGAATATGAGTTGTTAACACCATTCTCTGTCCAATAACTGGATACACTGTTGTAGTTTTATTATTTGAAAAGAGACGATTAATTAAAGTGATAAATATAAGATGCTGCTAAGTCTTCTCATATAACACACCAAAGTTTTTGATTAAAAAAGAGAGAAAAAAAGAAACAAAACAAAATCCTGCATCTGTTCTGTTCTCATTGTCCTCGAGAGAAAACAGATAGGCAAAATGTTTTATAGTACCTTGATGTCTTGTATCTTATCCCAGCTCCTTCTCCACAATGTCTTTTCATTATCAAGTTTAGTTATTTTCCTTCAAAACATAAGTTGACTGTAGCTGGCCATGGTGGTAAATACCTATAATCCTACCACTTAGAAAGCTGAGGCAGGAGGATCGCTGCCAGTCTGAGGCCATTCTTACTATATAGTGAATTTAAGGCCAGATTGAACTACATAGTGAGACTTTCTAAAAAAAATAAACAAACAAACAAAACCCAACCAAACCAAAAAACATAAATCGACTGAAAATCCAATTTTGTAAGAAGCACTAGTAATGGCTCCAAAATGATACAGTCTGTTAAAATATATGTACCAAATGCTATCTCTATATGCACTAAAAGTTTTCATTATATGGCTTTCCTTGGAATACTGACTGTGTGTAAACAGTGTCAATTATAATAACATGCTGTCTAACGCAGAGTAGAAATTTTATAATTATGCTAGAATTTAAGATGAACAACTTCAGTGAATAACTGTTTTCTTGGGTTTCAACTCTTCCACATGGTGTTGTAAGTGCCAAAAAAAAAAAGGTCCTATTGAGCTCATGTCCTTCCAGGAGAAGCTCATATCCAATGATACACTGAGATGGGACATAAATTTGTATCACATTGGTCCACCATATGACAAGGCCGAGAAACACATTGCTATAGAAACTCCCAGTGAATTTGGCTGAATATCTGGGAACACTCACTCTACCATGATGGGACCCTTTGCCCGTCTGTTCTTGCCCCTTCTGCTCCCTTTCGTGTCTTAGCATTTAGTGCTGGAGTCTCTCAACATGCAATAAGACTTGCATTTCTCATCCACATCTGAGTGGACCTCTGATTTCTTTCTTTCTTCTTCTTCTTTTTTTTTTTTTTAGGTTTTTTTGAGACAGGGTCTCACTTTGTAGTTCAGGCTGGCCCTGAGCTCAGCCTCCAACTCACATCACAGCAGTCCTCCTGCCTTTGCCTCCCGAGTGCTGGGATGACAGGCGTGAGCCACCATGCCCGGCACTGTGGTATGTGGTACTGGTTGCTGCTGGGAGTGAGTCTCCACACCCAGGATGGTATGTGGTTACCGGGGATCGAACCTGGGCCCTTGCGCTTGCAAGACAGGTGCTGGAACCACTGAGCTAACTCCCCAGCCCTGGACCTCTGATTTCTGCTGCATGTAGATTCTCTGGTAAAAACACCCTCACTCTTTAACCATTCATCATTAATACTAAAAAAGATGAACTGACTTGTAATAACATGAAATACAATGAAAGTCTCACCTGGAAAACATAGTTATATATATATGTGTGTGTGTGTGTGTGTGTGTGTGTGTGTGCGTGTATATATATATGTGTGTGTATATACATGTATATATACATACATATATACATATATATACATACACACACTATGGAAAGAATGCTTCATAATTGGTGAAATGTTATTCAAGCATTACACCTTTGATTATCCCTTGTCTATTCCTTCCTTACCAAATCTTGTAGCCCATCCTCTATTTTCATGAAATTAAGAGTGAAATTTATGAAGGCATATCCAAGAAATGTCTCTAAAGAAATCTTGAAAAAAATGAACAAAAACTGTCAGAGTCAGTTCTGGAAATTTTAGAAATGTTTACAGTTACTGAACAAAAAATAAATTAAGAAAAAGTATCTATATGAGATCAGATAGTTTGTATATTTGCATGCCTGATTATTTTATTTAGCACGATATTCTCCAAGTTCATTTGTATTGTAGCAAATGGCAGGATAGTCTTCTCCTTACTACCTGAATAATATTCCATTTCATACTCATTTATACATATTTGTCATATGGGTCACATTTATACGTCTTACCTGCATATATCTACATGAATATGTGTATACACATCCATTTATTCAAGATTTTCCTTCTTCAGTCATTACTGATGAATAATTAAATTATTTCTGTATCCTAGCTATTCTGAATGGTTCTATTCTTAATACAATAATGAAAATATCTAACAAACATGAGGCCTTGAGTTAAATTCCTGATATTAAAAATAGAGAATTAAGATATCTCTTTCATTTCTTTTGGATATATGACCATGAGTGATATTGGATATTATGCAATTTTTTTCTTGAAGAACGTCTATTCTGTTCTTCAAAATTGCCTCACCAAAATACATTTCTCTAGACAGTGTGCAAGGAGTTGCTGTTTTCTACATTATAACCAAAAATTATTATCTCTTATCTTTTAATAGCAGCCATTCTAACAGGTGTTCAATGATATATTAATATAATTTTACGCGTCAATTATACTTCAGTACAGCTGGGAAAATAAAAAGGCAATTTTGACACAGATAGTGCTGGTGTTTAAATTTAGCCTTGTCTCATTCTTTTCTCTGGCACCATAGTGGTCCTAAAGACAGTAGCGATATACTTATTATGGGTATCTGTTTGCAGAAGGCCTGAACTTGCTCCTAATAAGTTGTATTTGTCTTTTTTGACCTATATGAGATTTTACTAAAGGCTCAATTTAAAGTGGTTTTCTTTGTTTCGCATAGCACAGAATGGTCTCAGGATGAAAGGTTTAAGCAGAAAGCGCTTGTCAATAAAAACTCAAAGACAGGGAACAAGATACTTCTACCTAGGGGGTAGTGTAACGGTTGAGCAACACAATAGACATGCTGAAAAGCTTGGTTGGTTGAACTGGGAAAATCCACGGGAGAATATCACTTTGGAGAAGGGCACTGAACATTTTTTTCATATAACAGTGAGTATAAAAAGCTCTGTACAAACTTATCCTCAGAGAAGCCCTATGAAGACCCTAACTTTTATCTGTGGCATATATTTAGACTCAGATTAAATAAAAATGGAAAGTTACAGAATATGAAAATGGAAATTCCTTGTTGAGGGGGTGTCTAACACAAAACCATTTGGAAAATAGGAAAATAGTAACAGGATATTTTCTTTTGCTTCTTTCTTGCTTTTAAGTATATTTTTGTTAAATCACTACTTGAGTACAAGCTAAACTAACACATAATTCAAAGGCCACAAATGAAAATCTTTAAACAAAAGTTTTGAAAAGTCACCAAGTAAACAACTACAACCCACAGTAATTACAAACAAATCCTGAGAGGGTGGAGAATTTGATTCTCAGATTTATTACATTATAGAATTGTCCAATTTTGAACACAGTGTTACAAAACATCAAAGAAACAAGAAAGATTGGGACATATCCAAGAAAAATAAATAAATAGAAATTGTCATTGAGGAAACACAGAAATATAAACACAGCTATATAAAGACTTTTCTGTCTCAAATATGGTCAGTGAGCATAAGGGAACTGTGAACAAGGAACTTATAGAAATTCTGGGAGTGATGTCTTATCAAAGAGAAAATATTTAAATGTAATGACAATTACCAATAGAGACAAAAGAGTGGAATAACTAATATGGATATGTTACTAGAATGGCTTGCAGCAGAGTCAGGGAGGTGGGAGAAATAATTATTAGAAACAGAAACAGACTAATTGAAATTACTAGTTCAAAGAGCAAAATCTTAAAAGAACAACCCAAGTTATTCATTATACAAAATAATAAATTGTGACATCAGAATTCAAACTGCAGGTGAAACAGTGTAGTACAAGATTAATTTCAGTTTCTGAAATGACAATTATTTTGCAATAAGTTTAATATAAACTACTATAGCTGTGTTTTCTGTAAGCCTTATAGTGTCAATAAAACAAGAACCTATATTAGATACACAAACATAAAAGCATTTAAAACATGGCACTGTAGAAAATGATTTCATCCCATAGAAGACAATAAAAAAAGAAAGGAGCTACAAAATAAATAAAAAAGGGACATTCTACCAATCAATAGTGTCACTGAATGTAAATGAATAAAACTCTCCAATTTCAAAACATAGATTGGTGAATGAATAAAATAAAAATGATAAAATAAGACCTAGATATATGCTACAAAGAACTAAAAAGAGATTCACTTTGCTACTAAGGATACCCAGAAACTAAAAGTGAAGGGCCATAGAATTAATCCATGTAAGTGGAGACCCAAAAGAAAGGATTAGCTACACTTGTGAGATAAAAAAGTCCAGAACTCAAACACAACACTATAAAACGCTATTATATAATGATAAAGTGATTAATTTAGTTTTAAGATATAACATCCAATACTAAAGCACATAAATATGTTTAAAAATCTTACTTATTTATATATATGGAGTGGTAGACTGCATCAGCAGTGAGCTGACCATCTCGACCAAAGTAATCGATCAAGAATCCTTGAATTGAAATTGCACTGTAGAAAAAGCGGATTTGTCATAATTGCAGAACATATCATCTATTTCTTGACTATGTACATATCTTCTTATCTTCATATACACCATAATTCAGGACACATCATCATTTATGCTCAAAAACATGTCTTAATAAATTTAAGATTGAAATGATATCAACTACTTTTTCTGAACACAAGGGTATAAACTTGAAATCAATAACCAAAGAAACTTTGAAACTTTATAAATTGAGGAAAATTAAATATGTTGTGGAGCAAACAATTGGTCAATGAAGAAATTAAAAGAGAAGTTCAAAAACATATTCTGACAATAATACATAGTGAAACCTGTGAGCAATAAATAGCAAAGGCAGTTCTAAGAAGGAAATGTGTAAATTTAAGCAATTATAGAAAGAAAAAGAGATCTCAAACCATAAATAATTGGGCAAATAAGAACACACTGAAAGTTAATAGAAGGAAAGAAACAATAAAGATTAAATAAATAGTAAATTATAGACTAAAAATATCAAAATCAAGAAAAATATCTTTGAAAAGATAAAATCAACAGTTAGTAAGAGCAACAAAAATATAAAGATTCAAACAAGTAACTTCAGAGCACAAAAAGGACACATTATATCTGATAGCCCAGAAATACAAGTGACTATGAAAGGCAACTATGGATAATTACACAAAAACCAATTTGATAACCTAGAAGAAATACCACACAGATATATAACATTTACCATTTAGATTATGAACAAATAGAAATTTTGGGCAGATTATCAGTGAGAAGACTGCATGTATAATAAAAACGTTCTAATCTAAGAAATATCCATGATGACATTCTAGATGAACTCTGGGGAACGTTTGAAGACTTAATGTTTTTATTTTTTTCTAAACTTACCATTAAAAAATCTTTAGGGTACTGTCACTTATAAATATCATGAAAATATTTTGAACAATATATTAGCAAATCATATTTAGTAGCATATGAAAGGAATTATGTAGTATGAAAAAGTGAAGTTTATTTGGAGAATGGAAGAATGGTCAACATATGAAAATGAGCCTATATATTGTAGAATATTAATGGTATGAAGGAATCAAACTACAGGGACATCTTAATTAACACAGGATAAACAAAACACAATACTTCATCCTAAAGAGAACTTCACAAAAACTGCCAAACTGTCTAGATAGAAAATGAGACTCTAAAACACACTGCTTGAAGGGACCTCCCCAAAGCCAAAAGAATATTCAAAGAGAAATGTACAGTTAGATAACTCAGTTTTTATGAAGGACTACCAATACGTAGCATTTACTAAAGTACAGTGTTGTCAGGAGGATAAACATAAACAAATGCGATAATCAGAGTCCAGGAATAAGCCCCTATATCTCTAACAGGGTCAAGAATAAACTTCAACAGATACCTCTAGGTTAACTGGATCTCCATATGTAAAAGAAAAGTTTAATCCTTTTCCTCATATCATATGCAAAAAGTAACTCAAAATAAATTATGGACTCAAATATAAGTGGTAAAATGTAAAACCCACAGAAGACAATTAATAAAAGTATGTATATTCTAGGCTTGGGTGTATTTGTGATGCAGAAGCATAAGCAACAACAAAACAAAAAAGATAACTTGGTCCTCATTATGCTAAAAATCACTGTTCTTCAAAGTGATACAGTTTGTAGAAGAGGAACAGGCCCGAGGAAGAGGGAGGACGAGGACATGGAGAGAATGTGGAGTAAAATAATCAAGATGGACTGGATGTGCACTAATCAAGGAATAATAATCAAGATGTGGATGGGCACTAATTCTCCACGATAAATGCAATTATTGCATATTAAAATGCGCACTGAATTTTAAAACCAGCCTCAAGACAGTGGAAAAACCCTAAGAATGTAAAAAAGTGGGACAAAATATTTGCAAATCATTTATGTGATAAGTATCTAAAATCAAGAACATATAAACAACTTGTGCAACTTAGCAACCAAATGACAAAACAGTTCAACTTCTGAAAGTGGGGAATGATTCATATAGGAACTTTTTTTCCAGATAAGATACACTGATAGCTTACAAAGTGTTCTTTGCAATTAGTCATTAATGAATGCAAATCAGAGTCTCCTGGTACCACTAATGTGCAGTGGGCTGTGCAAATGTCAGAGTTACCTAAATGGATGCACCTTGAGGCCATACTCAAAAGTGAAATAAATGGGACTCAGATGCATACATACCGTATAATTTTTCTAGTATGAGAGAGAAACTAAAAGGACACATGAAGTCCAGATTATAGGACAGATATTGTGAAATAGGAAGAAAATGTTAAAGAAGAAAAGAGATGTGGGGGAAACCATAGAAGGGGAAGAAAAAGAGAAACAAAGCTTATGTATATGAGGGCTGGGGGTGGTAGGGAGGGCAGGGGAATGGGAAAAATGAGAATCGAGATGTGCCATGTACAGGTATGAATCAATATTGAATGAGATCCTAATGTATGTATAAAATTTATCAACATACTCATTAAATGAAAAAAGAAATTTACTTCAACACATACAATAATCAACAAAATGTGAAATTTAATGTTCTTTACCGTTTTGTAAATGTATGCCATCCAAAGCATAGGCTAAATAAAAGTCATGGTTGTGTATGCTTGTAATTCTAGCACTGTGATTCGATGAGGTAGGAAGATAGCAAGTTTGAGCTCAGCCCAGGCAGTTTTGTGTGATTAACAAGACAGTGTCTCAAAATAAAAGGTAAAAAAGATGACGGTGTACATCAGTGTAGAGGCCTTAAATTCAGTCACAGTAGCACAAATGCAGATATAACTATAGGTATGGATATAGATCCAGTTTTATCAATATAGATAGATAGTCTGAGGCTAGAGACTCACAAGTTAGAGGTCACAATAGACAACTTAGTTAGACCCTGTCTGAAATGTGAGCTAAGGCTGTAGCTCAGTGTGAAGGCTTGCGATCATTCCCCAGTATGAAATAGGCTAGTCAAGTGTGCCATCACTGAGCTGCTTATCAGTCGTGGAAGAATAGGCATCATTGAAATAGTGTAGCCATTTTCCAATTATCTGAAGATCCACAGGAAATATTTGAGTTTCTCTAGGCATAAATTAGTATTATACTGGCACTTCTTAGAAATTTGAGTAAGTAAATCTCTTAAGTATGGAAACATATCTACAGAAAGATTATATTGCTCTTCATAAGATTTTTCTGTTGTGGTTTTCAGTTTGGAGATTGTTAAGAATTTCACTGCTCTCTTAAACAATAATGTTCACATAATATGAAAACCAGGTATCATTTCTCTGGTATGAGAAACTGAAGGTAAAATTGAGGTCCAAAATGTATGATAAGTATTGTGACATAGGAAGAAACTATTCAAAGGGAAAAGAGAAAAGCGGGGAGGGGAAAGTAAAGAAGAGAAATAAAGCTTGATTAAAAAAAAAAACGAAACAATGCTTATGTATATAGGGGGTGGGGTTGTAAAGAGGGCAGGGGGATAGGATGAGATGTGTCATGTAATGGTACAAATACTCAATGTTGAATGTAGTCTTAATGTATGTATAAAATGTACCAATAAAATTTTTTTAAAAAAGAAAGCCAGATAATGCACCATAAACTTTTAACTCTTGGATTCTTGTATACTGAGAGTGAGACATAGCTAGATAATACTGAAGATTGATACAGGTAAATGGATTACTTAAACTTATACCACTCTTGTATAAAAGTTTTAAAGAGCTATTTTGATTTATTAAAAATTTTATTAAGTCCTTACCTCTTTTATCAATAGTATTTTTTAATTCTTTCTCACAGAAGCAGAACATAGTAGAAACAAATTCACAATTCCCTAAATATCCTGTTGATTTTAGATTTTTAAAATTTATTTCATTTTATTTTTTTTTGAGACAGGGTCTGGCTTTGTAGTTCAGGCTGGCCCTGAGCTCAGCCTCCAACTCACATCACAGCAGTCCTCCTGCCTCTGCCTCCCGAGTGCTGGGATGACAGGCGTGAGCCACCACGCCCGGGTCTGTGGTGTGTGGTACTGGTTGCTGCTGGGCGTGAGTCTCCACACCCAGTATGGTATGTGGTTACCGGGGATCGAACCCCGGCCCTTGAGCTTGCAAGACAGGCGCTGGAACCACTGAGCTAAATCCCCGGCCCGATTTTAGCTTATTAATAGTGATTTGGGGACCAATAAATGAAGTAATTTTAGAAGTAAAACTTGAATCTGATTGGTTTTGATAATCAGCAGGTCTAATAAAAAAGCAGCTATTCAGAACACGTTTGCAATTTTTATGATACGCTATTCTCTCTGAGATTCATTTCTCAGAGAACACATTCTTATAGTGACTGGTTAATTTTGTACTAGTATTAGAAACTTTCTAAATATAAAAATTCAAAAGACAAATACAAGTCAATAATCTCACTTTGTTTTTTTGTGTCAGGATTCTTCAATATAGTTGAAATTAAACTTCATATAAACTTTTTTGTTTTATATTTCATTGTAAGTCAAGCTGTAAGATTAAAAGAGATCCTCAGTACCTATCTATATTACAGTTTCCAGATTTTTTTCCTATGGAAAAAGATTCTTACTTTTTAATTTATATTTTATTCTGCTATACTTTGATCCTATTTCTTTCTATTCTACTTTATTTGTAGAGCAAATATTTCTAACTCATCCCTGTTTTATAGACAACTTATGTACCTTCATAATAGTCTAATGGTCTGCAGTCTACAGATTTAGAAGGAAATGTTGGACTGTCCTTTGGATCAGCATGTATAACTTCCTTTCACTTAACATATAAAAAGGAAAATAAACAATAATATAATTAAAATAATTCAGACTAAATTAAGAACATATCTGTTTTCCAGCATCAAATTTGCAACATTTTTGTTCAGATGTGGATCTTGCTACACAAGAATAACAAAGTACTTCTTTGAATTGCAAGAAATGTGTGCCATCTATTTGCACATTTTGTAGAAAAAGTAGCCATCAGGCATTTAACGCACCCTTACCATGTCCCCAGAATCCTTCCAGATGCCACATGAGAGAACAACCAAATCGATGCCAATATCATTCATTTATTGAGCTCTTAACACTATTTCTAAATCAAATAACACTACGCATTTTGTCATGAGTTCTATTAGCAACTTGCCTACGCTTACTTTTCAACAAATGCTAAGGCTGTGCCATTCTTGGGACCCGGTGCAAAGCACCATTTGGAGAAGTAAGAGAAATCTTACTCAAGGACGGCAGGACAAAAGCAGAGCTCCTTGTCATCACTGGATCATCCAACTTCCTTATTGGGGACAATAGTAAGGAAGCTGTTGTAGCTAAATAGGAAATGTTTCCAGTGGAAGAGTCGCTGGGATTTTCATGTTTCCTTCTTACTCCTGTACTGAGATGAAGACTCTGACTTCCGGAGTGACTGAGAGTCACCTGCAGTGAGAGAATGAGTTGCCATCTGAAGCTGTGAGTCAACTTTCTAGAAATAGCTAAAGAGACTCATCAGATTTTCTAATGTTTAATTTTACTGCTTTTCTAGACTGCCAGGTTTCAAATTGAAAGGGAGAGCTCAGTCCTGAGACTAATTTAAAAGAGGTCAATGGAATCCTCACTGGTGAATAGTCTATAAAATTTTATTAAAATTTTTTTTACTAATTGTTAGAGGCCCTTTCTTATTCAGAACAGTTAAAGACTGCAGGTAAAGTGTATCACTCTGAGATGGTGCTAAAGTAAGAAGACAATCCTGAATTTATAAATTGAGGCAAAGGCATGGTAGATTGGACAAGTTTTTCTAACATCTATTTTTGAGTCTTTATAGGCATTGCGTAGACCCAGTGCTCATTAGGATCTGTCAGCATGTGTTGAAAAAAAAGAGATGGTTTCTGTCATGTATAACAGACTTTTTCTCACTTGATCTCATTCTTACAAATGCACATTTCCTATATTTAAATAAAACTTTGATTTCATTTCTATTTAAATGTGTGTTTGTGCATTATCCACCTGCTGTCTTGCTCTTTTAAGTCATTCACCTCCTGTCTCACAGGCTTCTTAGGAATATTTTGGGATGTAGTATTTAAACTGACTTCTTTTTCTCTCCCTTCACTTTACTACCTTGACTTCTCATGACTCACAATTTTAGTCAGGGAAGGGGAAGGTCATATTGCTATGCTTTTTAAATCTGATTCATTTCTATAGCATTTCTCCACATAACCCATATTTACTCTCATACCATTTGTACATATTCCAAACCAAATATGTTTCTTTTCCCTTCTCATTTTTTTGTGCCTGGCAGATGACAAATTTTCCTGAAAGAAAAATCGCTCGTGAATTCATTAGTGCTATTGTTGACCCAATGAAAGAGGGCATTTAATTATGTATTTGCCCAGTTGGTGAGGGGGATTCTTACTCTGGAATCGTGACTGTGGGCAAACACATTACACCCAGAGCTGGAAGGATGAGATCAACATCAACGACTAGTCACATGTTCTCAGGGAGGAGGGCCACGCAGACCTTGTGTTTGAGAACAGGTCGAAAGAGTATGCGATGTGGGAGGCAAGCTTTGCAGTAAGCAGAAGGCTCGGTGACTCCCTGGGTGAGTTACCCTTGCTGTATTTTAATAATGCTATGCACTTCGCGGAACTGAAGGATGCTACTCAGGTTACCAGACACTACGTTGGGTCTCCTTGGTAAGGAGGATGATTTGGTTAAGAGGCCTTACTAGAGAGAAGACAGTTGGCAACGGCACTCACGGTTAAACCAGGTGAGACCCCCCGCCAGGTTTGCAGGTATGAAAAAATGCATAATATTGGACAGCTAAGGATTAATAGCACAGTTGGTTCCTTGTGGCCTTGACAACAGTTTTAATCTTTGTGGTACTGAAGATTTCTAGGGAACAGGAAAAGTGCTTCCACAAGAAGCAAAGTGCAACTTTGACAAAGAGAGGGCCCAATGCAGAAATGGTGGTAAGAGCTATCAACATTCAAGGTGAGATGTTTAAGGCAAATAAAAACAATTAAATTAACTGTGTAACACTGGCACACAGGATGCACAATTCACCCTGTGTCATGAATTTAGGCTGATTAGTGCCTTTCGGAGTAGCAAGCTTCAGAAGCGAGTACAGTATTTGCAATTCTGTTGGATTAAATAGGAGTTCTTTGTGGAATTTTATATTTCACAGTTAAAGCAGTTTCCTGGATCCTCTATAGAGGAAGTAAAAACACTATTATCCCTGGCAGGAGCCAAGCACTGTGCATTATAGGAAGTTAAATGAGTGCCTTGGTTACTATCAGAAATCTCAGAAGCACTGAAGAGTGTCTTATTAACGCCTTCATTCATGTAAAGATATCTGTTAGCTTGATTTAGATTGTGGATATCCACAAATCAAGATATTTACTTATTTCATTATTTAACATGTTAATCATTTTAAGCAATGGCCCAAGAGTTTACCAAAGAATTCAGGTGGGGCTGTTTGCTTACTGGGCTTCCCAGGATCTGGTCCTTCATAAGGGATATATTGGAAAAGAACTGAAAGGTGATAAATCTGCCTGAAGCTATCACCTATATGGTGGCAGTATTATCAATAAAGCATGAAAGTTTTCATTATTGTTTTCTGAGTTGATCCCTGAAAGCTCTCCAGGTACTCAAGGATAGGAAGAGACACAACCTCTCCCAGCACTATGGCATCTGAAAAAGTATGAGGACAGAGGAGGCTATGCCCCTTTTCAGACCATGTGTCATGGTGCCTACATTAGCCCTCTTCCTACAGAAAGAAGGCCTTCATAGTCTTGTCGAGATTTTTAGAGTGCTGCTTTTATAAAAGAAGATAAATGGGCAGCTGAGCATAGAAGGCCTTATTTTCAGTGTCCCTGAGATCCTCTACTTACACAGATACACACACAGAGAGACCTATTAAATATCAAGGCATAAATTTGTTATAAGATTGGCTCAGGTAATTACAAAGGCTGAGAAATCCAATTGTTACGCTGAAAGTTAGTCCTGACCAGTCATGGAGACATGTGGAAGGTGGGTTCCAGCTAATTAAAAAGCAAAGAAAACAAGCTTTTTGTTCTTAGCTTTTTAAGTCATTAGCTGTAGATAGATAGCAGGGAAAACTTGAATTCCAAGGAAGATCCATCAAGTCAGCACATGTCTTACAGCCAAATCGAAGATTTTGCGACACAACTGACATAACTTGCATCAATAATTAAATGACATTGTATAAAAGCACAAGACAAGAATGCAGAGAACCCACCAACAAGCCTTATTGTCCATAATGCACAACAAAAATATAATCAGGAGAAGGACGCAGGGACACAGAAACACAGTTCAAGTGTGAGGAATAGTCCAGGTTTGTGGTTGGTTCAAACTTCAGCACAAAGTTACCCTCCTCTGAGTGTGCAGATGAATACTGCCAGAATCTATGGGTGAGGTTTGGGGAAAATTCAAAGTCTCACAGCAAACTAAACAGAAAATATCAATCTAAGTAGTAAATGAGGACCTACTTCTGTCTAATGAAGGTAAGCTATTCCACTTTCATTGGAAAAGAACAATGATCTCCAAGTCAGGAAAGGAGACTCCTTCAAAGACCCAATTAATCATATAAATATAATTTAAAGCCTCATTCACTGCAACTACCATTTAGACATTTGCCTATGTTCGTGCTTAAACCACTATTGTCACAATCTCTCCTTGAAGATCTATCATTTTGTAACAAACTCTACCTGTGTAGGATAGCCTATATGTCTTATCTAAAATATTTCAACAAAGGTGCAAAGAATAGAAGAGTATTGCCAGTTATTATTATTATTATTATTATTATCATTATTATTATCATTATTATTTGGTGTCATGGACCTAATTGTGTCTAGGCCGTGCTTCCCAGTAAAACAATAATCTACGATCTGCAATTTGGAGACCCGGGAAAAACAGTGGTTAATTTGAAGTTCTGAGCAACAGAAAGCCAATCGCGTAGGGGCTAGTCTGGGTCTACAGGCTTGGAATCCAGAGAGAACAGAGGGAAGAAGGTAAAATTATGGAATATACATATGGGGAAAAGTACATTAAATATTCCTTCACCTTTTGTTCAATTTAGTCCCTCAGTGTGTTGGAAGATGCCTACTTAATTTTGAGAGGACAATCTGCTTTAAACAATTCAGTAAATCAGATGCTAAGTCCCTCAGAAAGAACTTCACAGACACTTAGATATAATGTCTAACTCATTATGTGTGGCTCAGTCAAGTCGATCGATAAAATTAACCATCACACTTCCTTATTGGTATAGGGCTGTTTCTTGCATCAGAAGTCCATGAGAAAGTATTTAATATTTTTATGATCTAAATCCCACCCCATTCATATTTTATACTTTAAATGTCAATATGATGGTATTAAGAAATGCAGTCTTTAGGAAATGAAGTCATGAGGGAGGAATCTTCAGAAATGGAGGTAATGACCTTATCAAAGAGGAATGACTGAACTGTTCCTCCCTTATTGCCTCTCTATCTTATGACGACAAAGTATTAAGTTGCCATATATGGACCAGAGAAAGCTTTTATCAGCCACAAATTCTGCCAGTTCTTTTATATCTTAGACTCTCCACCCTCTAGAGCAGTTTCAATAAACTTGTATTTTTTATGACAAAAATCTTTGTGTAAGTTTTGGTTATCATTGTCGGTTTATAGACTAGAGGAATCATAGCAGGTTTCTAAAAACTTAGTTATTGAAGGAATCTAAGAGGCATTAATGGGAATGTCTATTGAATGACCATTTGAATAGATTCTAAAACCGTTATTGAGTGAGATGTCATTTACCTAGTACTGACTTGCAAGTAATAGGATAGTTGAGATTAAATGTAAAATTTAAATTAAAAATGTGTTTCCTCCTGAAGCCCAAAATATTTTACAAATATTAGGCTTGTTTTGATACTGTTGATTCTGACAGGATTAATAATTTTTCTTGAGTGTCAGGATGGAGTGGCTTTAAAATTAATCATTTTATTAACCAAAGTGGCATGATTCTCGTACAATGTATGTGACAATGGCTCATGTTTTTGTGAATTCTTTGTAAGTCCTGAATAATGTGCCAAATTGATTTTCTTTTGTACAATATCACTCATGTAATGTCTTACATGTGTCACAGAGTCAAGGTTGATGTAGTTAAGATACTGCATATTGGATGATGCAAAGTTGCTGAAGTGACTCAGGGCACCCACATATTATTTCACTCTAGCTAAGATGAACTATGACTGAACACTTGCTGAAGGTAGCAATAAACAGAACACATTGGTCAACTATATTGGCAGACTATATACCAGTTACTGATTAGCAACTCTGGTACTAGGTATTGGGTATGGAGGAGTTACTACATAAGATACGTCTTTGAGATATAGTAGTCTACTGTGGGGTGCCACTTACTACAAGTTTAGGTACAGGAAATTGGGCTGCTAAGAGAAGAAAGAGTAGAAGAATGCTATGCTTGAAGAAAATAATGATGTGCGCAGGCATATTTGTGGATTTCTGTTTCAGTTCTTTGTTTGCTTGCCTGTATCCTAGCTTGTTTCTCTCTTTCCTATCTGATCCATTCCAGCCACACTGTATATATTTCAGGAGGTGTCCTAACTACTTTGATCTTACTTATAAATTTCTTCCTCCAGAGAGCATCAAATCAATATTGTCAGGGTTAGTAGAAATCTCCCAAGGCAATAGGAGTCTATAGGGTTTAAGAACCCCAGGATTAACTCAGGTTTGAATTAATTCTTCACAGCACTGCAACAGACATTGTTTCTTATAACTAAAATAAGGAATTTCGTTGTTCTGAAGTCATAGGTCTCTGTAGCAGAGGTAGTTTTATTTTTATTTAGTTCTCAGGATCAAATACAGTGTTGGTGAGTTACAACCTCATCTTGGTTGCTTGTCCTCCTTTCTTGCTCGCTCTCTCTGTCTCTCTGCCTGTCTCTGTCTCTCTGTCTCTGTCTCTCTCTCTCGTTCTCAACAGCATCTCAACAAATTGCCCAGGCAGCACTTGCACTTGCAGTTTTCCTGCTTCAATACCCCAAAGTGTTTAGAAACATGCACTGCTGTGGGATTACAAGAGAAGATCTATTTAAGCATATGGCTGAGCTGTATTGCTATGAAAAATGTCGACTTCAGTGTATTAGGCTACTTTATTTCCTTTTTCTTCTGTACAAATTTCCCTTAAAGTTTCTGGGCGTGTAGACATATGAAGTCAGTTCTCATTTTACGTTGGAAAGGGACAGCAGCAGCCAACAAAGATGACAAACCGCTGATGAGGCCAATGTAAAAGTCCACCAGTAATTGGCAGTTTCATTGCAGGTGGCCTTCAGCATTTCATGGAGCCAGTTAGTGAGTTAAAAGCAAGTAATGCCGAACAAGTGTTCTTTAGCCATTTTATTCATGATGACAATTGTTTTAATTTTCTTCTATTCATCCTTGTGATGAGGGATGGGTTCTTGGCCTAGAATTAGAATATGTAATTCTGAGCAGCAGTTTATTAGCGATGGACTCCAGCCCAGGGGAGAGGACCTAGGATGCGATGTGTGACTTGAGCAGGAGTTGCCCTTGGGAACAGAATGTATAATCAGGGGCTGCAGGAGGCAGGAGTTATAATGCCAAGTGAGTGAGGTGATCTCTAGTCCCTGCAAGAAAATGTAATTGATGTACTTGAATAGCACCATGGGCTGGCTACAAAAAGAAACTGATTACTTGGGGATAAGCAGAAACCACTGTGTGGTCCATTTGACAAAGCAGATTGTTTGACTTGAAGGCCTGATTTGTGGTAGCAGTCTAGGGAGGGCAACTTGTAATTAGGCTGTTTGAGGTTCTTTGAGTTTCACCAGATGTACAGGCAACACATAACATCGGGCTTTAATTTTAGGCCCTGTACCCCAGGGAATAATCACCATAAGTGAGCAATAAAATCAGGAAAGCTGAAATAAGGGACTGTGAAAGGGGTCTGTTGATGTAAAGTTGACTTGGTGGGCAGTTGATGGCCCGAGCTCAACAATGCTCTATTAAGTGAACTTCATTTCTTTCATTCAGGCCTGAATTGGGGTTGGTCATGCAGTGGATACAGTTGACTATTTTTTCTGTTTCACTTGTGAGATGTTAGATTAAGTGAGCACAAAATTATAATGTTCAGTCCCTACACCAAAATTAAGAGCTTAGCACCTAGGCTAATACAAAGCTCAAATCAAATGAATTGATATTTAAAAGAATCGAATCCGAGTGCCTGTTTACCTGGTTATCTCTGCTCTGGCTCTTGCTCTTCAAGGTGCCGTGTCCACTTCCATGAACAAAAGCTTGAAGCTGTTGTGCTAGCCCTGCTTCCCTTCGGTCATCTCATCAACACTGCAGTCCCAGCTGGTCTTCTCTGGACAATCTCGGTGGGCCTCCAGTGGTGACAGTTCATTAAATTTAAGAATACGTTTGGGCTGATGTCCTAATAAGAGAAGAAAGGAACTCTTCTTGCTGTTCCCAGAGATAAGTACATTTACATAGTTTGATGGTGAACCTTCTCCCCTAACTTTGCTTATCACGTGAAGAAGGAAATCTACTCAGTGGGTCAATGTCCAGGCTATATTTTCAAGCTATTGGATTCTGACCTGATTATATTGCAGCTTGTATGACATTGGACAAGCTACTCTCTGTGTCAGTTACTATATATATTAAAGGAAGAAATAATTACTACCACTTATCAAGAATTAAGCATGCATATTTCTTATAGAATTTCTTTTGTCCTAACAACTCTTCTGTGGGGTAATTACCTGAGTCTTTTCACATATTGACAAAGCTATTATTAATGTATCTTTTTTCAATATCCTATAATTAGAATTATATAACTGACATTTATTAAGCAGTTATATATGCTGAGAATTAATTGAAGTGCTTTAGTAAATGTCTTTTTATTTAATATTTATAGCTCCTGAAAACATTTTCTGAATGATATAGGAAGTGATTCTTCTAGATTCAGATTTTGTATTATAAAGAAAGAGACAATGATAGTACTCATTTTTATAAAATTAAGATAGAGTTTTGCAAACTGCTAAGGCTGATGAGGCAATATAAGTGAAGACTATCTTGGTCACATTTATATGCTTGATATATAGTACTTATAGTTTTAATTCTATAGTATCCTATGCCTGGATGCTGTCCTTCATTTGGTATGGCATAACAAAACACCATACACTGAGTGGTGTCTTATAAAAAAATCTTTATTTTTCACAGTAAAGGAGTTCGAGATGTACAAGATCAAGGCGTCACTGACATATCATTTCTGCCTTGGAGTCACTCAACCAGGGAAGCAGTCTACTGAAACTGTGAGCCAAAATAAACATCTCCTTCTTTAATTATGAATATTAGGTATTTTGTGGCACTGAATGAAAAACTAGTACAGGAAATTGGTATGATTGCCATGACTTACTTGTTCATGTTGTTCAGAGGCTTTGAGAATTGATTTGCTGGGAGAGTCTGTAAAAGTTTGGAGATAGGGCCAGGTAAGCCCCAATTTGCTTTGAGCAGAACTTGAAAGTTAGTGTTGAGAAGACTAAAATGCAAATAGGACTGTGGTTAGCAAAAGCCAGGCTAAGGAGGGCTCAGTTGAGAGGTAGGACTCCATTTGTAGTTGGACAAGATGTCATGTGCATTACATTCTGGCAAGATAAATATTGTCTACCTCTTTTCTAAATTCAAATCTTTATTAGTACATTATATATACACTTCATGGACACATTCAGTCTACTTTTTGATCATGATCTGAAACTTTGCCTGTGACTGAGATTGTGGGACCTAATTGTTCAGGTGAAATAAATTTTAAGGCAGTTCAGTCATCAGGCTTTTGCATGGATATTTCTGGCTATCTTTAGCCAGATGTGCAGTGAGATTCAGGAGTAAAAAAGAGAGCTGAAAGGTAAAATATTTCCAGAAATGAAGCATTTGCAAAGCAGAAACAAGGCAGAGCCAAACATTTTCTATCAAGACAATAGGAAAAATGACTTGAGGGCATTTTAGAAATCGACAAGAATCCTCTGATCACAGGTTCAAAGGTACAGACATGCATCATTTTATTTTTGAGATTATTAATCCATGGTTATTTAGAGATTTGAAGGCAAATTTTTGCCCAAGTCCAGGCACTCAGAAGCTGTTGCATTCATGATCTGAGGGAGCCTGGTTGTTGCTTATCTGGTTCCTGAAGTTAGTGTCATTCACATGATGCTAGTGTTATTGGCATGAAGAATACAAAAGCTGTGGGAACACAGAGACTTTCAACCAGATTTCACTGCCTAGGTGATGTGCCAGTTATTGCACAATGAATATACCTATAAGAGTGAAGCCAAAGGAGCAGTGGAAACTCCAGAAAATTGGAAGGTGTCAGCAACATGGAAATTGGAATATCTGATGAGGAAAGCTATAGGCATCAAATGACGTCATTCCAAGATAGAATTCATGTGGACTGCAGCTGTCAAGGCCCTAAGCATAGGGTTGCCAAAGCCTTCTGGTGCTCACTTTGACTTGTTGCTAGGTGTTGAGGTCCAAGATTTATTAATTGCCATGCTGGGTTTTGGTCCTATGTTTTCTTCTCTATTTCTCCCTGTTGGAATGGCTGTCTTTACGCTGTTCCAGTGTAGGTTGGGAGTGCTTGACTTTGACTTTCACAGGACTTCACAGCTGAGAGTTTTCCTTGAGTTTAAAAGAAGACATTGGATTTGGACTTTTCCACAGTGCTGGACTGTTTACTGTTCACTGGTGATTCTAGAGTGAACTAAACACATATTCCATGAGATAGACATGAACCTTTTGGGGGAGAGGGGCAGTATGTTATACTGATATAAAATGTTAGAAATCTATTACTTTATGTAGGCATATATTCATAAATAGATTTATGTGTTGATGAGTTCAAATCTGAATATGTTGTTTGGAGGTGGGACCTGGTCAAAAAAGGCAACATGCTAAAGGCATTATGGGAAAGAGGGTGTTCTTTTCCCAGCTCATTCATTCTGCAGTCTTCCTGCTTGCCATGCGGTGACAGCTTTCTTGCACAGTGCCATTCTATATCTTCTCAGGCGTGGAGCCTGTTGTTGGTGTAGTGAATCCTTTGAAACTGTTAGCCAATATTAATCTCCCTTCCTTTAAGGTATGGGTGTCACGTATTTTGTTCCAGAGACAGGAAAGCTGACTAATAGAAGATGTTTAGCACAATTACATGCTTACCTTTTCTACTGCTCTCAGTCATTCTGAGTGAACGTTATTATCACCATCTGTTTGCCAAAGGATGCAGTCGATGCATAGCTACATTATGTTCTTTGCCTAATGTCATAAGCTGGTAAGTGGCTAGTAATTTTATGAGGCTCAAAAGCCCACATAAGTACTTCCTTTCTTTCTAATCGAGACATTATTTTATTTCAATCTACATTCTGATATAATAGTTGTTCCAGTAGGAACTCTCATAAATAAAACAAAGCCCTTATTTTCATCTACGGGAGACAGTCAAAAAATGTCCTTCTCAATCTCCGAGAGCATAGCCAAAATTCATTTTAAGCCTATGATTTAAAAATCATACAAAGTAATAACAAGTTTCTGTTGTCATTCTATGTTACAAAATAATTTATTGTATCTTAAAGAGTGTTGAAAGTGGAATATTATACCTATGGAATAATATTAGAATAAATGGTTCTACACTCAATGTCTTTGAAAATTTCTTCAACATATATCTCATTTTGAAATTCCATAATATCCACTGAAGTTTTGTTTTAAAAGAGTAAAGATATTTTATAAATGGAAAGAAGATTTAAAAAGAGAGAGAGGGAGGAGGAGGACAGAGGAAGGGAAGAGGATAAAAGAAGAATTGAGGGCCGGGGAGTTAGTTCAGTGGTTCCGGCGCCTGTCTTGCAAGCGCAAGGGCCTGGGTTCAATTCCCCGGTAACCACATAACAATACTGGGCGTGGAGACTCACGCCCAGCAGCAACCAGTACCACATAGCACAGTGCCGGGCATGGTGGCTCACGCCTGTCATCCCAGCACTCGGGAGGCAGAGGCAGGAGGATTGTGATGTGAGTTTGAGGCTGAGCTCAGGGCCAGCCTGAACCACAAAGCGAGACCCTGTTTCAAAAAACCTAAAAAAAAAAAAAAAAAAAAGAAGAAGAATTGAGATGTGGAATGTACATGTATCAACTCCTTATGGGGGATAGAGTTATTCTGTGCTGTAAACATCTACGAAAGAAAAATAAAATGGGAAAATTTTTAGAAGTCTAAATTAAGTCGTATAAACTGCATATAATTTCAAATGTATTTGGACATGAAAACATTTTTTCACACAATATCATATAGTGCCCTAAATAAGTTCTGGGTATATTTTGAGAAATAGTTACCTAATGTTATAGCAATGGTTGGATATTTCTTTAGGAGAAGATTAATTCAGGAAGTTTTAACTATAGGCTGGCATTCTTACAGACTGATCATTTTTGGTAATACATTGTGTATATACTGCATATTTATTGTACATAGTTTATTTTTCTGTGATTTAATTTTTACAGGTAAAAGTTTGTACTAGACTACCATAATTTCAGCTACATTTTTACCTAGTCAGAGAACATAATTTTTGTAATTCTAAACCTTATAAATTTATTGAGACTTAGTCTCTCACTGATGATCTATTCTGGAGAATCTTTCTGGTGCATTTGAGGTGAGTATATGTTCTGTTGCTGTTTAGTGAACTGTTGGATAAATGTCTGCTAATTCTGATCAGTGTCAGTGTTGTCCAATTATTCTCTTTGTTGATCTTTTTCTAGTTGTTTTAATCAGCATTCTATAGAGAACACTGAAATACCTAACTAGCATTATCTATTTCTTCTTTCTATTATATCCGGTTTTGCTCCATGTATTTTATGTTCCATGACTATACACATTTGAGTTTAGAATTTTTATGACTATCTGAAGATTAATACTCTCTTCATTATTAGAAATTCTACTTCAGCTCTATCATTGACTGTTATGACTTGTATCTAGATGTGCCACCAAAACCTTATGTGATCATAGGTGGGATATTTTGCTAATGGCTGTATCTCGGGTATATGCCACTGCAAGCAAAGATATATGCAGGGACTGATAAATGCTGGGATGCTAGGATCAAGGTTGCCCCACCCTTGTGTGAGTACTATCCATCCTACAGGCGAGGAACTTGGATAAGGTACAAGGAACAGAAAGAAGGTAGGTCGTTACTTCTCACTTGTGGCTTGCTTCTTCTTGTCTTGCTGCCTTCTGCTTTCTGCTTGACATGAACTGTTTTTCCTTTGCAACACCCTTCTGCCGTGTCACCCTGCCTGGAAGTTAGTCAGCTGTAAATTGAAGCTTCTACAAACTATGAGCTAAGTAAACTATCCCTCTTTTAACTTTCAACATCAGATATTTTACCTCAGCAATGAGAAAAGTAACTAAGACACCATCTTTTATATTAAAGTCAATCTTGGCTGTTTTCTGCATACCCACTCTATCTTTGTTTGGTATTCTATATGTGTATTATTTGGTATCCTTTTGTGAGAAAACTACTTTTTTTGGTGTGTTTTTGAAATAAGGTCTTATGCATTAGTCTAGGATTATCTTGAACTTGTGACATTTCCATTTCAAGCTTCATGAGTGCTGGGATTATAGGTGTTTGTTACTATGCCTTGCTACTTTCAAAATATTTGTCTTTGAATCTAAGTTGTGTGTATTTAGGCCACATATAGTTTGATCACTTGTTTTTATTCATTCCTTGAAATTCTAACTTCAGATTGGAAAGATTAATCCATTTCCATTTAACACAATGATTTACTTGTACTACCTCACTGTCTTTTAAACATGTGTTTTCTTTTCAATGTTAATAATTTATTGATGGACTTAATTTCATTTGATTTCTTTTGTCACACTTTTGATTTATTTCTTAATAGTTACCATACATATTGAGATTAATATGTTAGTTTCATATTAATATCAACTTAATGTCAATTTTATGTAAGCCTTATGCTTCTGTGTACCTCTAAATCCTGCCCCTCCTGTGTGACTTCTTGTCACAAAAATTATATTTCCATACATTTTCCTGTCAAATATATTTTAATTGTTACTTGATGAAGTTATCTTTTCAATTTGATAGGGCAATTTTTATAAACAAAATATTTTTATAGTTTTATATTATAAATATTTATATTTATAATATATATTAAATATTGTAGTTCACTGACATTCAATAGTTGATTTGTAGAGATTTCAGTCCATAATCAACAGGCTCCAAGGCAGAATGCTATGGCATTCTGTAATCCTGTGGCACAAGCAAAAGAGCTCATGGCACGACAATAGGAAGCAGAGAGATCAAGGGAATAGCAGGGATGAGACAGACTGAAGACACACGCCAAGTGACCTATCTCTTCTGACCATATTATATCACCTAACAGTAAGTCACGTACATGATCCCACCATCCAACCCACCTTCCAAAAGCTGCACCTATCAGCACATGAGGTTTGGGGAGGCATTTAGATATAACCACACTCTGGAGTTAATTTCATGCTATTCTTTATTTATTCAAAATTATTTGAGCTGTTCTTTAATGTACTTCCCTAAAAACTAGAAGTAATTCCTTCCATTTTTCCTATCTCTTCTGACCATATTATACCACCTAACAGTAAGTCACTATTTTAAACATTAAATTTTCAAAGTTTTATTCTTCCTTGAAGGATATATTTTCTGGATGTAGAATTTGGGGTTGATAGTCTGTATTTCATAAGTATTGTGTATGACATTCCAGTTCCATCTAGTCTATATGATTTTCTTGAGAAATTGATTGTTAATCATAAAGTACATCCCTTATATGTGATAAAATATTTTATTCTTGGTGTTTTCATGATTTTTTCTGGTCTATACATGGTCACATTATTTTGTGTATAAAAGTATTAAAGTGAAATTTATTGAGTGTCTTGGATATTAATGTCTTCAAAATTAAGAAAATTTATGACATTGTTTCTTCAAAAGTTTAAACATGTTAGTATAATGAGATACATAATAATTATAGTATATATATATGTATATATATACATATATACATATGTGTGTGTATATATATACATATATATATGTACCCTTGACTGTTTTATTATTCTTCCCCCCAGCTCCTCCATTCCAACACCTTCCCATACTCCCTTCACATCCCGGTTTCCCTGCGTGTTTCCTATCACCTATCTTCCATTTCATTTTAAAAATTACATATATTTGGACTTTCACATATTGGAAAGATGTATTTAACATTTTCTTTCTGATTTATTTCAGTTAAACAACATAGTCTCAAAATCCATCCACTTTCCTGCAAATAACTCCAATTTAATCTTATTTAAGTACTGCATTTTCATTATGCATTCCTCTACTGATAGGCATACAAGCTGTTTCTACAATTTAGCTACTATAAATAGTACTTCTATAAAAATGGATATGCATGCATTATTGTAGTATGGTGAATTTAACTCTGTAGGGAAGATACCAAATAGACCCGCTATTTTTAGTTTTGTGAGGAATCTCTGTACTGATTTCCATAATGGTTGTGCTAGTTTATATTTATACTGACAATGTAGAAAGTTTCTTTTTTTGCACATTGTAGACAGCATTTGTTGTTTTATGAGTCTTTGATAATAGTCACACTTATTGGATTAAGATGTAATCTCAGTATTGCTCTTATTTGCATTTCTCTGATGACCAAAGATGTTGAACATTTTCATGAACTTATTTCACAGTTGAAGTTCTTTTGGGAAGTATGTGTTCATTGCAAGTGCCCAATTTGTGGTTTTTATTTTTGTGTGTCTAATTTTTTGGAATCATTCATAAGTTCTTGATATTATTCATTGGCTCCAAATTAGCTTGCAAAAGTTTTCTACATTATGTAGGTTGTCTCTTCACTCTGTAGATTGTTTCCTTTGCTGTGTAGAAAGTTGTTAACTTGATATAATACCATTTGTTAAATTTTGGTATAATATCTTATGCAATTGGTGTTCTGTTCAGGAAATCCTTGCCTATGTCCATATCTTCAAGATATTTATCTATTTTGCTTCCAGTACATTAATTGTTCTGTTTTTATATCTATATCTTTGGTACATTTTTACTTGATTTTAGACAGGTCAAGAGATATGGATCTAAATTTATTCTTCGGATTGTTTATAACCACTTTTCTTAGCACTGTTTGTTAAAACAGATTGCTTCTTTTCAAACATATGTTGTCAGTACCTTTGTCAAAAATCAGATGGATGGATTGAAGATGCTTGGAATTGTTTCTGCATTTTTCATTAACTTTCAGTGGTGTCAGCATTTCCCTTTTAGCCCCAGTACCACACAGTTTTTATTACTGTCGATTTGTAGTATAACTTGAAGTCTGGAATTTGAACACCTCCTCCTTTGTACTTTTTGCCCAAGATTGCTTTGAATATTATGGATCATGCCAAATTTCATATAAATTTTAGTGTTTTTTCTAGTTATGAAAAAAAGGTTGTTGTATATGATTGGAAGCACATCAAATCCTCATATTAGTTTTGTGATATAGCCATTTTGACAATATTAATTTTTCCTAAGAACAGAAAATGTCTTTTCATTTTCTAATGTCCTTTTCAGTTTCTTTTTTCAGGCACTATAGTTCCCTTTTCAGAGGCTTTTCCATTACTTGGTGTTATGATTTATACCTAAATGTCCTCCCAAAGGCTCATGCATTTGTAGGTGGGGCTTTTTGGAGGTGATTTGATCATGTGCATGTGATACTCATTAATGGATCATTGAGTTGATGAGTTTATACCAAAATGTGATGTTGGTGGGTGAAACAGCCGGGCTGGAGAGGGACATGACTGGGAAGGGCCTGTCTCCCTTCCACTTTCCTCAACATTTCTCTGCGTCCCACTTCCATGTTGTGAGCTCTTTCTCTTCTGCCTTGTGCTTCTGTCACGCCAGCTTGTCTCCAGGGAAGTAGACTATGGACTGAAGCTTCTAGAAACTGTGAGGCAGAGTGAGCCTTTCAGTCTTTAGATCGTGGGAGTCACACATTGTGTTGGGAAGGGGAAAGTAAGTAAGACACTTTGTTAGATTAATTTTTATTTATTTAAATTTATAAGCAGTTATGAATAGAATTGTTTTCCTTTCTTTCTTGGTGGTGTGTTTTCAGTGTACAGGAACACTATCTTTGTATCTTGCCACTATACTGAATTTATTAGTTCTGTGTTAAAAGTCACATCACCCCCAAAAAAGGATATTTTCACGTCTTTAATTTCACATTTGAGTCACTTTTATTTTCTTTTCTTGCTTGACTTTTCTGGCTAACTTTTTGAGTATTTTACAGAACCGAGCATGCGCCAACAGCCTGGACACCTTTGTTTTATTCTTGATCTTGGAGCTCGTGCTCTCAGCTGTTTTCTCTTTTGATATGATGCAAGCTGGTTTGTCACAAATGGCCTTTTGTCAGTTGAAAATAAGTTTCAGATGTATCTACTTTAATCATGTTATTTTTTCTTGAACAGAGCTTGGATTTTGTATAAGCCTTTTTCTGGATCTACTGATATCATGTTCCTTTTTAGTTCTTACTTTTTATCTCACTTATTACACTTGTTGATTTATATTTTTTATTTTATATTAAATAAAATTTTACAATTGAATAAGAAGCTACCATAGTTATTATATGGTGTATCATTTTCAAAGTAGTTCCTCAGAATACAAGACTAACTAACTCGCATATATATTAAACTATTTTTAAAGCCATGGAACTTGCAGTTTAAAGGAGCTTTTGTACTTTCCCCCATTATCTGTGTATACACTTGGTGCCGTCCTGGAATCATTGAGATGGAGCTATATGATCCCTTAAATTATCTATTTCATTCTGTTTGTAAATAACCTACTAAAGATTTTTTGTATTTATATTTATTAAGGAAATTGGTAAATAATATACATTTTGTTGTATCTTTGTTCAGTTTTGGTATCAGGGTAATGTTAGTCTCAAGGAATGAATTAGGGAGAGTTCCTTCCCTGTGAACCTCATGGACTTACTTGATGAGCATTGTTATCAGTGGTTCCTACACTTCCGATGAAATTCAGCGGTGATTGCATGGGTCATAGCATTTCTTACTTGATACATTTTTTTCTATCTCTATGTCATTGTCCATTATTGATCTTTCTGAGGTTTGTTCTTTCATGACTCAGTTTTGGTAATTCATGCGTGTCAAAATTTATTCATTTTTTACAGATTCTCCAGCTTATTTCAATGTATTTTTTAAAAAATAGACTTTCTCATAACCCTGGATTTCAATGATGTCTGCTGTGATTTCACCTTTATCATTTCTAAACTGCATTTCTTTCCTTCTTTTGGTAATTTTGACTAAATGATTTTCAATTTTTTTTTTGGAAGATCTAACTCTGTTCTTCCATCCTTTCTAATTTTTAGTACTCCTCTCTGCTTTTTATGATTTATTTTCTTTTACAAATATTTGATTTGGATTTCTCTTTTTTCTAGGATCCTGAAATGCATCATTAGGTTATTAGTTTGGGAAATCTCTATTTTTTAAAAAATGTTAATATGCAGAGCTACAAACTTTCTTTTTGGAGATGCTTCTTCATTTTCCACAGATTTTTGTATAGTTGGTGCCATTGCTATTTAATGCAAGAACTTCAAATTTTCTTCCTTGATTTACTATGTGATGTATTGTTTATTCAACAGTATGTTAATTAATTGTGATGGGTTTACATAGAATTCGTAGATTCTTTTGCTGTTAATTTAGTTTAATTCTACTATGATCTGACAGCATGAGAAAGATTATTTTGCTGTTTCATATTTATGTATTTTTGTAGCCTGAGATTTACTCTATTTTGGATAAAATTAAATGAGCTAAGAGAAATATGTATTTTAAACACTTGTGTCATCTGTATTTCACTTATGAGTATCACCTCAAGATGCATCCATTTAACTCCAAATGTTCTTAATTTACCGTTTTTGTGGCTGAGTAATACTCCATTTTATAACAAAACATATCTGCTTTATCCAGTCTCCCATTCTTGGGCATCTGGACTGGTTCAAGATTTAGATATCATAAACTGAGCTGCTCTAAACAGGGGAGCACATACGCCACTGTAGCATGGTGCTTGTAATTCTTTCACTAATATACTGAGCAGGGAAATAGCAGGGTAAAATGGATAGTTTTTTGAGGAATCACTACATGGATTTCCACAATATGAGAAACTGAAGGTATAAATGAGATCGAGAATGTCTGAAAGATATTGTGAAATGGGAAGAAAACAGGGAAAGGGGAACTGGGGGGAGCAGGGGAAGGCAAAGAAGGGAAAGAAAAAGTTGATGATAAAAATGAAAACAATCTATGTATATACAGGTTTGAGGGTTGAAGACAGGGAAGAAGTTGGGAAAAATAAGAATTAAGGTGTATCATGTGCAGGTACAAATTCTCAATGATGAATGTGATCAGAATGTATTCCTAAAGTGTACTAATAAACTCAGTTTATTAATAAAAAGAAAAAATGTATTTTGTTGCTTGGAAAAGTATAGATACCTGTAAGTGTGTTGACATAGTCCAACTCTGATGTTTTTTTTCTTGGTATGGTTGACTTGTCTATTTGTAGGAATGTATTGAAGTTCCAAATTATGGTTATATTGATGTTTATTTGTCCTCTTTTGTCTAATATTATTTTCATTTTATGACATTGAGTGCATTGTTATGTGCTGTATGTATATTTAAAAATTTTATTTCTTCGTTCATTGTTCGCTTCCCTTTAATTGTTTTTCTGATCAGTTGTGTTGGAACTGCTGCCTTTGCCTCCTTGAATTCCAGCTCCCTCAGTGTCTGGTTCCAGGCCCCTTAGCAGGACTATGTATGTCCTTTCTTTCTTTCTCAAGAGCCTACCAGTCCTAACTCAGTCACTGTCCTCTGAATGATTCTTTTGAATTTAGTTTCTCTAGTCCCTTCTTCTGAAATACCTTGTTCAAGGCAGTCTGTCTCCTAGAGTTAGGACCCTTGGAGGTCACTAAGTTGGATGCTGACCATAGCACCCAAATAAATTCTAACGTTCTTTCTTCTCTCCAGGGGTTAGATCTCTTCCCAAGCTGGCAAATGATCTAGACACTGCTTATATTCAGTGGCAGGATATAAGTGCATCCCTGTTTCTTTTGCTAATACTGCTGATACTGGAGTTAATCTGACAGGTTTCTCCTTCAGATGACCTTGCTCTTTTGTGCTGCATCTCAGGCCTGTGTTTTTCAGGTCTTTCTTTTCTGCATCCTGCTCACATTCCTGTATCTAGTTTTCTCTAGTCGAATTCTTTTTATTTTTTGAAACTGAGACCTGAACACTTCTTCATTTTTCTATTTTGAGATGGTCTCACTAATCACTAAGTGATCTAGGTAGAACTCAAATTTCTGATCCTCCAGCCTCAGCCTCCAGCAGTTCTCAGATTGCAGATGTACACTTGGCGGTGCAAACTTTTTTCTCCTTTTCTCTCTTTTCCCGTGATGAATTATACATAGTTTTTCATTCATGATAGTATCCTACAAATGGCTTAACCTGTCTTTATTTTGCCACGTTCCTTTTTCTTTCTGCTCTTTAGCGTACTCTCAATTGACCTACCCTCAAGTATATTGGTTTCTCCTTCTGTTTTGCTAAATATGATATTGAAATGTTTAGTAAATTTTGAATTTTTATTCATTATAATTTACTATTCCAAAATTTCTATGTGTTTCCTTTTAGTACTATTTGTTTATTTTAATTGTGCCTCTCCTCAGATGTCATTGTGATATGTTTAATATGGCTGCTTTCATTTTTGTTCAATAACTCCAACACCTGAGCCTCCTCAAAGGCTAAAGATCAATTAATTCCTTTTATCCTGTGCATAGGGCATATTTTCTTAGATCTTTACATATAATGTATTGTTTGAAAGTTGGGTATTTTCAATAATATAATGTAGCGAGTCTAGATATCATTTTTCCCATTATTCAGGGTTGTTATTTTTCTATTTGTTAAAGTGATTCTTCTAAAAGAATTCTTTAGAGTTTATTTTCCTTGTTTTACTAGACCACTGAAGTCTTTTGTCTTTTAGATGGATAGTCAGTTATTGTAGAAGTATTCTGTAAGATCTTGTGCTGTGTGTTTCTCAGATTTTGCTAAGGAATTCTGGATATTTTTGAGGTATATCTTCAACATTTATCCAGGAATTTAAAAACACTGCCCTACTGTTAATTTCATACTTCTGCAGAACCTTGACATTTTTCCTTGATTATGCATGTGGCTCTAAATTAACATGACACACACATATTGATTTCTGTCATTGTCACACTATTTATTAACAATAACTATGCCCATTTCATTTGGAAAATTTTCATTTAAATTTTTTGGTAGCCTAATTTTTGCTAGGCAGGCGGGTGCCACTGAGCTAAATCTCCAACCCCTAGGTAGCCTAATTTTTGTACACAACTGATACTTCCTGTTTTAAGTAGTCACAGTGTTAATCAGTTTTCACGATATTCCTAGGTAAGTAGATTTAACATCTATTAAGTTCAGGACATGAAAACATGCTTGAATATGGTATTGAAGGTGGAAAAGAGTAAAATAATGAAGATTTTCTGGGATGAGGTTTAGAAAGTTCTCTGTCGGCTTACAAAATCATTCAACACATGCCAGATTACTGATTTATGCAATGATTGTGGGATGCTTTCAGGTCACTTTGCCGATATGGGGAGGGTTAGATTTTAATGGAATAACTCAATATACTGCAAAGTCTGATTTTCTTACTGATATTTAGTTATTTTTCTTGAACAACATCCCTCTGGACTTAATGTGATTCTGTGATTAATTTTCCTTAATTTGAAAAGTTTGATTTGAAAATATTTGGCCAGTGTACTTGCTGCCTTAATTCTGGGCTGATTTTTTTGAGGCTCTTACTCTGATTTTAACTGATATCATTTTACCACATATTTTCCCTTGTAAGCTTATAAATATATACAATCAATATGTTTTATGCCCTCTTAAGATTGAATCATACCTCATATGATCTGTACTTGAAATATTGGATTTTTATTGGGCTATGCTATAACTATAGAATAAGTAATCAATTGTATATTTGGTCTTTGAGAATAATAATAAAATAATACAGATATTTAATAAATTGGAATGAAAAGGATAGTTTTAATACCATAACTTTTAATTTAAGGCACAATTCCAAATCCTAGATATCTATATATTGATAATTTAAATTTTAACTTCTTATAATAAGTACAAATACCTGATTGAGAAAATATAATGCTTTAGTTACCACAAAGCGATTTACTAGGAGGTAGTGATATATAAATATCGTGTCTTTATATCAACAGACAAAAGATTTGATAAAATATGTTCTGTATATAACCAGAGAAAAGAATGGAATAGTGATTTTTTTATAGTACAACGCCAAAGAATTTTGGTATGTCTTTTATGCTTCTAATTCTATTAAAAATAATTTCCTGAATCAGAAGAAAAAAATAAAATGCTATATTTTGGTGATATTATTATAAAAATGAATTTGTATGTGGAAGATATTTTACTAATTGCTTGTGGATGTAGAGACTATTGACTCTCTTGTAAGTAGTACAAACATCATAGAGATATCTAAAAGTTTTAGAATGAAAAGATAGATTTAGCACCTCATCCAACCGCAGTGAGCATAGTAAAACTAGGACATGCCAGTCCAGTGAAATTGATACTTAAACTACCTGCACAGTTTCTTGTGATTAGACATTATTCTTTACCAAATGTCACATTATTAAAAATGAATACAGCTTGAAAACAGAAGTGCCCACATTTGTTAACCGACTGAAGACATAAGAAAAAAAAGCTATTACAACACACATATAACAACACATATAACACAACAACACATATAACACCACACGTTGAAGTGTTACAAATAGGAGTAAAGTATCCTGTATCGATTGCTTGTTTTCATGATGGTTATTTAATAAATGATATATAGCTTCCCCATTCCTTCAACTGTGCTCGTGGACCAATATAGAGTGAATGTGACTTCTAAAAGTAAAAACTTTATAAATAAATCTAGATAGGGGTATTGCTTACATAGTATAGTAGAGATTTTGTTGGTGATAAAAAGGAAAAATTACCTTTACCAGAAAAAATGTATTTATATTTATTCTTAAACAATTAAAACCAGGACATAAAATGCTATCAGTAAAATGTTTTCTGTGGACCAACTTCTTGCTGGAGCTTTTACTCCTCTTTCAAGATTTTAAAATGATTCCTAATTTCCCTGACATAAAGTAATAGATTCATGTTCTTATCTCTAAGTTGCTGAGAAATTATTAGTTTCCTTTTCAAACAGTTCATTCATCTTAAGCAAATGGAGAAAAACTTGAATGCAATCATTCGACTTTAAAATGAGTAATATTTTACAGTTTTTGCATTTAGTTGAAAAAGAAAAAATATTTATTTATATGATGTCATCATAAAGATGAGTCAAAACATGATAAAAGTAGGAATATGTTTTATAGTCAGCAATTTGCAGGATCTTTTTTTAGTACTGTGATTTGTAAACTATCTTTTATATACTTGAACATTTCACAAGAAGCCATTCTCCAGAGCTTTGCCAGCTAATAATATCTTTATAAATCTTCAAGCTTTTATCATTTGTCAAAATCAGTTTTCTTGTGAGATTATTACCTTACAGTAAAATTCTATTGCCTTACTTGTAGAGTTCAGTTAGTTTGAGTAACAACATAATTTTAATCATACATACCACATTTGTCATGTATCCATCTTTCAAATTACATAATAAAATATTTTATCATTCTAAATCCTCCTAAAAGTTTTCCTCATTTGGCCATTTTAGTCAATCGCCTTACCTCTTGTCAGTCTCAGATATGATTTCTGTCTATAATTTTGTGTCTTTAAAATATCAGCTAAAAGGAATGGATTTCTACGTATTTATATCCCTTTGTTTCTGGCTTTTATCATGCAACATGATGTCTTGGAGATTAATCATTATTGTTGTATGAATCTATAATTCGATTTTACTAAGTGTGAATATTGAATTTTATTGATGTCTCACAGTTGCTACATTCATTCACCAACTAAACAACAGTGTATTGTCCATAATTTTTAAGATATTCTGTAAACATTCAAGAATAAGTATTTATGTAGGCAAGCAGTAAAAACCCAGAACAGAAATCGTTGAGGAGCATGGAAATTATATCTATGTCTAACTTCAAAATAATCATTTAACGTTTTCCCAAATGACTTTGCCATTATGCACTTCTACCAAGAATGTATAAGTCTTCCTCATTCTCACCAGGACTTGGTGCTGTCATTTGTCAAAACACTGTTCGAGCCATTCTAAAAGGTGTGCACTAATATGCTCTGGTCATTTGATTTTGAATTTTTCAAACGATCAGTATTATGAAACCTATTTTGCATGCATTTATTAATATAAGATTTACACAGTGATGGATTAGCCAATTTTTATTTTCCCATTTTAGTGCAGTTTTGGTGTAATTCCAATGAAAATGTTTAGCAATATTTAACCCCAGTATGTGGCTTTGACATTTTATTTTTTAATACAATCTTTCAAAGAACAGAAATTTAAAGGACAATCAATGTTTCTTTTTACATTTAGTCTTTGCTTGAATTTTCTGAGAAATCTTTGTTTAATCTATGACCGTTGATCTGGTTTTAATAGTTATGTTTACTACCCATTTTGAGTAAATACTTATTGATGATGTAATGTAAGGATTGAGAGTTTCAGCTTCTAATATGACTATTCCATTTTTGTAGCATAATTTGTTGATAAGCCTCTCTATTCTCCATTGAATACACTGTCAACTTTGTTGAATAACAATTTATGTCTTATGTGTGTATCTGTTCTTTTCCATTATTAATATATGCATACTTTTGTCAACAACAAACTATCTTCATGATTACCTACAATGTGAATTTTAAAAGCAGTTCTATGTGTCCACTAAATCTACTCTTCTTTATCTTTTTTTAATGCTGAATGTTTGAGGTTGTTTGTAACTTCATATAAATTTTAGGATCAATGTTTTAATATCTACCATGAAAAATAGCCTGACAGAATTTTGGAAGGATTTCATTTAGGAGAAATTTGGGGGAAAATTGACATCTTGAACTGTCTGACATGTTAAAGTTATATTTACATGACAGATCGCTCCATTTAAATGAATCTTTATATCTTCTCATGTTTTGTAATTTGCAATATTAGATGTTTCATCTATTTGGTTAGATACATCTTTCCTCAACTGTGAAATATAAAATATATCATACTGTTGATATTTCTGTAATGGGACTTTTATTTCATAAAATCTTATTATCTGTTGTTCAGTTTTATATATGGATGTAGAGTTAATTTTTAATATTCACTTTGAGTTTTGTGACATCAATAGTCTCATTTATTAGTTTTAGTTTCTCATATGTAGATTATTTGGATTTTCCTATCCTTGTGGTTATATCTTCTGGAAATTAAGATATATTTTTCTTTTGTATTTTTATTTTTGTTAGCACATATTTGTAGTACATAGTGATAACATACTTTGCATAGTTGTTGGGGAGAGTTTTACATTTCCAGAACATGTCTTATTTTTTCATTTCTTCCTCTTTCCTTTCCTTCTGTCTCTTAGTCCCCTACACATATGTAAGAGCTCTATTGCAGTATTTCCTATTATTCTTTCTTTTGCTCTTATATTTGTGGTTTCTTTTTTTTAAATTAAAATCTTTATTGGTACATTACATATACACATCATGATTGCAATCCACAATGGGAATTTGTACCAGTATAAGACACAACTTAATTCTCATTTTTTCCCATAGCCCTACCCACCCTACCACCCCCTATATACATAAAATTTGTTTCCTTTCTTTTTTGTTATGTTCTCATTATTTTCCCCCTTCACCTATTTCACTTTGAGTATTTTCTATTTCACAATATATAACATACAATTCTAGGTCTCATCTACATCTTTATTTTCTCATACCAGAGAAAAGATGCAATATGTACCTATCTGTGACCCATTTATTTCACTTATGAGGATATCCTCAAGGTATGTCCATTTAAGTAGAAATGATTCAAACTTATCATTTTTTATGACAGAGTAATAACCCATTCTGTAGAAGAACCACAGCTTTTTTATCCAGTCTCCAGTTGATGGACACTTGGATTGTTTCCAAGATGTAGCAATCACAAATTGGGCTGCTATAAACATGGGTATTTGCAGTTTCTAATATAAGAGACACCAAGTAATATTTAAACTCATGAATCTGATGTTTCACTTATTATTATTATGCCAAGATGCATCCATTTGCTTACATATATTCAATTTTTCCCTTTTGATGGCAGAGGAGTATTCCATTGTGTATAAATACCACATTATCTTTTCCATTAATCTGCCAGTGTGCATAGGCTGCTTCCAAGATTTAGCTGGTATAAATGGTGTTGCTATAAATATTGAATGCATGTATCAAGATAATAAGACATACTGAACTCTTTCAATACTATCCTTAAAAGGGAAACAGCTGCATCTGGTTGGATTTATAGTTTGAGATTTTGAAGAATCTATAATGATTACACCAGTTTACATTCCCTCCAACAATGTGTAAGTGATTATTTTTCCTCTAAACCTTGACAGATTTTGTTATCATTTGATTTCTTGATAGTAATCATTCGTTCTAGAGTATGATGGAATCTCAGTAATGTTTTAATTTGCATTTTTCTAGAGGCCAGGATGCTGAACATTCTTTCATGTATTTATTGGCCATTCGTTCTTCTTTGTCTGAGAAGTGTCTTCTCATTTCATTGCTCATTTGATTGGGTCACGTATTTTGATGCACCCAGTTTCTTGTGTTAATATATCCTAGACATTTCTTCTCTGTCTGAGAAATAGCTTCCCATTTTTTTCATTCTCTACATTTTTCCTTCACTCTACTTGCTGTCTTCTTTTCTCTACAGAAGATCTTAAATTTGATATGTCTCCACTTTTTGTTCTTGGTATTCTTTCTTATACAGAAAATTTTTCATTGGTAGATTGTTTAGGAAGCTTTGCTATATTTATGTCTTGAATAGTTTCACCTATTTTCTATTCTGGCAGAAGTGTTTAAATAGTTGCATCTTTTATCTATTTTGATTATAGCTCAGTACATGGTGAAAGATGTGTCTAGTCTGAGTGTAGTTAGCCAGTTTTCCCAGCACCATTTGTTAAAGAGGCTTTCTTCCAGAGAAAGGTTTTAGCTCCCGTCATTAAATGTCAGGTAGCTGCATGTGCTCAGATGTTTCTACCCCTATGTTCTGTTCCCAAGATGCATAGATCTATATTTTTTGGCCAACACCATGCTGTATTTTTCAGTGTAGTTTTGTTAGATAATTTGAAGTCTGGAATTGTGATAGTGCCTGACTTTTTCTGTTTTTGCCCTAGGGTTACTGTAGCTATTAAGTATCTTTTGCTCCCATGTGAATTTTACCATTTTTTTCTCTAGTTCTGTGAGGAACACTACTCAGATTTTTAATGGAATTGTATTAAGTCTGGGTATCAGTTTTGGAAGTATGGCTATTTTGAATATATTGATTCTGCTTATCTAGGAATATGGGATATCTTTTCATTTCTGATATCCTTTTTCAGAATATTGCATTTTTTGGTGAAGAGATCTTTTATGACCTTGATTTGGTTAATTCATAAATATTTAATTTTTCTTGATGCTATTGAAAACGGTATTGTTTTCCTGATTTTTTCCAATAATTTCATAATTGTTGTACAGGAAAGGTATTCATTTTTGTGTTGATACTGTATCCTATTAATTACTGAATTTTGTTATTAACGCTAGAAAATTTTTGATGAAAATTTTGGGTCTTCTGTGGAGGGGATCATGCCATCTGCAGATAATGATAGTTGAACTTCTTTTCCTATACATATTCTTATTTTTCTCTCCCTGATTGCTCTGGCTAATACTTCAAGAACTATATTCTACAGGAATGGTGATTGCCAGTGGTCTTTTACTGTTTCTGATTTTAGACAGAATGTTTTCAGCTTCTCCCCTTTAACAAATTGTGGGCATTAGATTTACCTTTAATGGCTTGGATCAGATTGAGATAAGGTCTATATGTACCTTTTTCTGCAGGGTTTATTCATGAATGGGATGGTGGATTTTATCAGTTATTTTCTATCACAATTGAATTTTGTGAC
This sequence comes from Petromus typicus, assembly GCA_004026965.1. Lineage (NCBI taxonomy): Eukaryota > Metazoa > Chordata > Mammalia > Rodentia > Petromuridae > Petromus > Petromus typicus. The sequence goes on along the minus strand of PVIR01009521.1, from coordinate 966 downwards.
CTTTGTCCTCTCTGTTTATGATATATTACATTTGTTGATTAGCATATGTTGAATCATTGTTGCATGCTTAGGATAAATCTTATTTCTTCATAATGTGGGATTTTTAAATGATTTGCTGCATACTGTTTGCCAGTATTTTGTTGATGTTTTTTGAATATGTGTTCATTAAAGACATTGGCTTATAGTTCCCCCCCCCACCCTTAGGTCATTTTCTGCTTTTAGGATATTGCTAGAAAATACAAGCAATCCTTCAATATCATACCTCATCTATAAATACTAATAATATTAAGCAAGTTTAGGGCATCTGTAACCTGTACCACAAATCTGTCTTCCCTGCTTTTTATGGGGCATAACCTAATTTTCAAAAATATCTTAATTGGTTAAAACATCAGAATAATACTTGGCCCTGAGCTCAGCCTCAAACTCACATCACAATCCTCCTGCCTCTGTCTCCCGAGTGCTGGGATGACAGGCGTGAGCCACCACGCCCGGCACTGTAGTATGTGGTACTGGTTGCTGCTGGGTGTGAGTCTCCACACCCAGTATTGTTATGTGGTTACCGGGGAATCGAACCCGGGCCCTTGCGCTTGCAAGACAGGCGCCGGAACCACTGAGCTAACTCCCCGGCCCCCAAAATAATACTTTTAAAAAATCTTTATTGGTACATTAAATATACACATCATGATTGCACTCCATAATGGGGATTTGTACCAGTATAAGACACAACTTGATTCTCATTTTTTCCCATAGCTCTACCCACCCTACCACCCCCCATATACATAAAATTTGTTTCCTTACTTTTTTGTTACAATCTCAACATTGTCCCCTTTCACCTTATTTTACATTGAGCATTTTCTATTTCACAATATATAACATACAATGCTAGGACTCATTTACACCTTTATTTTCTCATACCAGAGAAAAGATGCGATATGTACCTATCTGTGCCCTATTTATTTCACTTAT
>PVIR01009520.1:0-52949 GCA_004026965.1 Petromus typicus | reverse complement strand
AGTGTGAAGGCCTTGAGCTCAGTATCTCTAATACCACAGAATGAACGACAAATATTCTAGCAGAAGGAATCAACAACTGCGGTCTTGTTAAAAAGATTCCACGTGGCAAGAGAAACCACCAGTAAAGCGGAAAGACAACAGACAATTTGGGAAAAAATTTTATCAGCCATTTCTCAGAAAAAGGGCTACTATCTAGAGCTTATAAAGAACTTGAAAAAATTAGCTGCCCCAATTTAAAGACCCAATTCAAAAATGGGCACCTGAAATTAACAGATACTTTTCAGAGGAAGAAGTAAAAGCAGCAAATAAACATATGAAAAAATGTTCACTGGTCATTCGAGAGATGCAGATGAAACCAACACTGAGATTCCATTTGACTCCACAAAGCTTGGCTGCAACCAAGAAACCGACCAAAGACAAATGCTGAGGGGCTGTGAGGAGAAAGGAACCCTTCTCCACTGTTGGTGGGAGAACAGACTGGTGCAGTCACTGTGGAAATCAGCGTGGAGATTTCTCAATAAACTAGGACTACAGGTTTCACTCGACATTGCTGCTGGGTATGTTTCCAAAAGAACTAAAAGAATCATACATATGACAATGACATAGGTGCACTTATGTTTATAGCAGCTCAGTTTGAAATAGGTAAATCTTGGAAATAGCCCAAATGACCATCACCTAGAGACTGGATAAAAATGTGGTTTTTTAATAAAATGGAGTATTACTTTGCCAGGAAGAACGATAAATTTGAGACATTTATACTCAAATGGACATACTTTAAAGACATACTCATAAGTGAAATGAATATGCATAAATACCATATCTTTTTTTCTGGTATTAGAAACAAGATATAAACGAGTTCTAAAATACAGGATAGATATTGTGAAATAGAAAATATTCAAAGGGAAAAAGGGGGTAGAGGTAAGAAACGAGGGGAAAGAAAAAATGTGATGGTAAAAAAAGGAAACAAAGCTTATGTATATAGGGAGTGGGGGTTGTAGGGTGGGCAGGGCAACGGGAAAAAATGAGAATTAAGTCATGCCATGTATTGGTACAAATTCTTAATGGCAAGGGTGATCATAGTGTTTATATAAAATGTAATAAAATCAATTTTCAAAGATAAAAATAAAAAATGCAGCACTGACAGGGTGAGGAAATGAATACAATAAGTCTCCTTGTCTAGGAGGCCATGTGTACAGATTTAACCAACCACTGGTGGAAATATTAAAAAACTACATCTGTACTGAGCATGTCATCATTATTCTTTACATAGCCAGGTTATTATTTAAACAGTATTCATACTGGTATCACATAGTGAAGTACCGCACAGATGATTCAGAGTACTCGGGAGGGTATGTGTAGATAATATGCAAGTACAATACCATTTTACATAAGGGATTCGGGCATGCTCAGGTATCTCTAGGGGTCTAGGGCCTGGAGGGATGGCTGTATTATAGCTATGGGGCAGTAAAATAGACCGCTTCTATTTGGGAAAATAGTTATCAGTAATTTAAATATATAAATAGGAACAACTATTTTATAGCCAGTCAATACTAGTCACATTTTTTAGGAAGTCCACTCCATACCATATTGCTGTGGGCACTGCAGGGACCACTGGTGGTGTTGATGGTGGAAGAGGAAGATGTCTCATCTAGACTTGAGTGGGGATGGGCCAAACTATTCCCATAAAATGAATGTGATTGGGACTTCTGCCCAATCGGAGAAGGAAAAGGAGGGCAAGTGTGGCCAGGGAAGATCTTTAGAGTAGGGAACATCTGAGATGGGCAGCAGTGAGCAGCACAAAGAACTTTCTGGGCTGAGGGCAAGGCATAAGGAAAGATCTTAATAACAAATTTGCGGTAGAGGCCTGAGGTCATGGTGAGAGGGACAGGAGATCCGTGAGGAATGTCTCAGCCTCACATGGCCGGCTCACGAAGCTGAGCCTCCAACCTGCCAGGTGCAGTGAGGACCCCAGGGCGGTGCTAGTGAATGCACTCGCTGGATGTGTGCCAAGGCTGAATATCTTTGGCAGACAGAAGCTGTCGAGGCTGAGGGCACAGTGGAACAGACGACTTGAGGAACAAGGTTCATGCACTGCTCTAAGTTGTTGGGGAGCAACACTTTGGGGGTCAGAGGTGGAGTTCTTCTGAAATTCCTCATGAGCATTCAGAATCTCCAACACAACTATTTGACTGTTCCTTTGGAAAGCAGGCTAGGGAAAGAGACCTGCACAAACGAATCTAATTCACACAGGGATAAAGAGGGAAGGTGTAGAAAGAGCAGGTATTTTCTTAAAGATGTTATTTTCTGCCCTGCCCATCCTTCTGCAGGGGACACTGAAGAGTGAGGGGAGCGCTGGGGACCAAGGCCACCCTGGCACACAGAGCCCCCCATCCAGGGCAAGTCAGAGTTCAGAGAGCCACAGAATTCCACAGACGGAACCCGACAGAATTTTATTTGCTCAAATCTTGCCTGGAAAATATGCAGAAAAATAAGTAGAAAAGAATCTCACTGGAACTAAAATGTGAAATATCTGAGCTCTTTGACTTTTCACAAAGCAAGTTACAGTTTGTCTCTCTTCCTTCATAGGGTTTCTGCTTTTCATTCTAAAGCCTCAAAGCACAGAATCACACCTTCCAGCATGTGCTAGTGCTTCCTCCTGAAAATTGGAATATTTATATTTAAAGAGTTTAGTTATACCTAGGGGTCATGATAGAACGAGCTCCCATTCATCCAACATCCAGCTTCAGTTGGAGAGCTCAGTCTTATTTCCTCATCTTCTCAGATTGTTTTGAGGTGAACCCCAGATGTTAAGCGCATTCATCTACAAGAATTCCCAAATTCTTTCTTTCATAACATTCTTGCTTCGTTTTCAAGGCATGATGTCATCCCTCCTTCCTGGAGAGCTCAGTAGGGAAGGAGGTGAAGACAACTGACCTTCCAGGAACCTGACAGGAGGAACAAGCCTTAAAGACAGGGTGGGGTGCACACCTGGCCCCACAGATTCCGAGGAGAGCTGGTTGTCTTGTCCTGGGAACTTGGGGGACACAGGTGCCCGGGCCAAACTGGGAGGCTATTCCTCTTCCCAGACACAGATCCCTTCCACTCAGCTACCAGGTTACTTCCAACAAGAGCTGGCAGCCCTTTCTCCTACCCCAGCCATTTTTACTATCTGGAGAAACATCCGGCCTGACTACTCACGTGCTTAAGCTCGGCCAGACCTTAGCTAGAAAGGAATGTTGGACTCAGAAATAATATTTTCTCATAAAGTTTTCTAGATTTTCTTTCCCCTGCCCAGTCTTTTCCCCTACTTACTCTATAATCTTTTGATCACACACAGGAAATTGCACAATGGTTGGTCAACTCTAGGAAGTGTCATTTTCTGTCACAGTGACTATTTTTTCGACTCTAAGCCAACTGCAGAGGGACTTGTGGTCAGCTGTGATTATTAGCTTTGCTGTCTTATCGCAGGGTTCTTGCTCACATCCATATTTAAAAGCAGGGAACTTTTCAGGATGATTCTTGATTTGAAAAAATAGCCCATAATTATAAAACATGCTTATTAAAAAGCGGCTAGAGCTCACTGTCTTCAAAAGGAGGAATGTAGTGGGTGTAGACTGAGAACCTCCTGCCCTACTACTGCTGATTCATGCATCTATGAGGTTGAAGATATAAGATCCTAAGAACCATTCAACCTGAGATACCTCCATCCTGGGATCCCTGTCAAGCCCATCTTGCAGCTCATCTGAAGAAGTCCCCAACTAAGTGGTGTCCCTACCCTTTTCTCACTTTTGACGAGTCATGAAATCCATGCCCAAATCTTCTACTATGAGCATAAATAACCAGCATAAGTCTCCCAGCTCATCTGTAGGCAGACTTTCCCCTAGGGATTGGATGTGTCAATCTGCCCTTGGACATCTAACACCTCATACTGCCCCTCTCCTAAAAGGGACCTCAGCTGCCCCTTTAGGATTCCTCCTCCTCTTGTGTGGGCCTCTGCCTGACTGGCGGCATGTTCCACATAGAGGTTCAAGTTCCAGATGAGAGGGGTAGGCCCATTCCTCTCTCTTCTGTGTACAGCATCCCTCACTTCCCATATAAAAAGTTGCAGCAAATGACGCCTATAAATCAGAAAGTTCTCACCAGACATCTCTAGATCCTTGACCTTAGACTTCACAGCTTCCAGGACTGGTAGATAAATTTCAGTTATGTGTAAGCTACTCCATCTATACAGTTTTTGTTATATCACCCCAGGTACACTAAGGGGTACTACACAGGTAGGCAGGCAGACTAGCAGACAGACAGCAGACGCACACAGAGATTTTCTTTGCTCAGGGCACTAGGAAAGTACACGATGTCTTAAGAATTGCTATTTTCAACAGTGTAGACAGATTTTACTGCCGAGTATCTTAACTACAATGGGGTCTTCATTTCCTTAACTTATTTAAGCGACAATTTAGCTCATCTTATTTGGAGCACGATTAGAAAGTACTTCCCGCTCTTGCATGGAATGCTTCACTTAGCAGTAATGATGCTGAACACACTGACTAGAGAGGTGCAGAATTTCTCTGAAGGAAGCATTCAGAATCAGTCTACAAAGAATCTATTATGTTGAAATCCCACTAAGAGAAAGACAAGGGCTTAAATCTCAGTTCTGGGGCTTCAGTAGTTGTGTAAATTAGTCAGTTTACCTGAACTATCTCAGTGCCAGTCGCCATGACCATAAAGAATGGTAATAATCTCACAGAGGTGATGGAGGTGTGGTACTCAATGAATGGCAGCCAACTTTATAACTTTATTTTATTTTTTTTACAAGGTACCTGAAGTAATTTAGAACAAACATCTTCCCCAGATTATTCTTTATAACTTTCCAAGGTGTCTAATGACATCTCATAGCACTAAGCCTCATGACCTCACACTGTCCTGGTCAGTCTGCTTTAGATAGTGTCCAATTCTATGTGACTTCTTTCTTAAAATGTGCTCTGAATAAAAACCAGCAAGGCTTCAAGGTGTGATCAGATCAGGGAAGCCATAGAGGGGGCTCTGGTGGTTTTTCACGATCTGACTGGTGTCACACTTTACAAAAGAAGACAAGTTATTATCCAGCATTGGTTTGGACAAGCATGTAGTCATCAGATCTTCCTGTGGTCTCCCTCAGACTATACATTCAGTGATTCAGCTGATTTGGAACCAGAGCTTGATATTTATCTCTGTTATGGCATCTTGTTCTTGCTAGTCCATCATTTACTTCTGCATACATCTTCAGGAAACCAGATCTTCTACAGCTTGCATCTGCCACAGTCAAATGCAGGATTGGTTTTAGAGTGGAATTATGCCTACTCTTTCCATTTCTTCAGGTCTAACCCTCGTTAGTTCCTTTGTCTCCTCACTGCCCACAAACATCCTCCACCAAGAGCACATGCTTCTCCTTTCAAGCCCTTCGGTGCTATTGCTTATGGGGCCACCAGGTTGTGACACTCTTTCATATCTGTCAGATCATCCAAGTGAGATACATACAGTAAGAGGAGAACTCATGATTACTAACCAAGATAGGCACCTAACTGCAACTGGTTCCAAGCCACATATACGAAAGACACAATTTACTTCCCAAAGCTAGTCAGTTCTTTTGAAAAAAAAATATAAATATATATAGTAAACATAATCAGCTGAGTGTTAGGCTCTAAATAGTCATACCACCTTGTCCACTACCAAATCTTGTGGCATTCCCTAAAACACCCTTAATATCAGCTGCTGCTATAATGGATATTGGAAAATATTTAGAAATCAAATATGGTATTTCTCTGGGGAACATATATCAAAGATGGAGAGAAAGCAGCAATGACTAGTGAAACCCAATAAGGACCTTGGCAGCCTGTCAGCTTTCTCTAGGTACACGGATAACATATATTCAAAGGATTCAAAACTTGCTGTTTCCCTCCCGAGACTTTTTTGGAGCACGGGGGAGATGTTTCTGGAAAAATTCCATTTGGAATACCAGAAGCAAAATATAGTGGGTAAGGTCCACATGGAATGTACCTCACAGTTAAGGGAATGGGTCTACCCAAGACCTTCCTTCAGCGCTACCTTAAAATCCAGGGACTCTGAATGCTGGGCCTCCTGTATTATTCATTACATAATCGCTGTGTTTTATTAGAAATATGATCTATTATAACCTTGAATGGAGTACATTAAATGACATTGAAAATTAGATTATTCTGATTATTAGAGAAGTGAGAAATGTGCTAAACATTTGTAAGACTGATAATCAATCAGAGTATCCATTTGAGTGTAATAAAAATCAATCTGGAGCCAGTGTGTTTAAATCTAATTTTTTAAGCATGACATTTTCCTCAGAGTTTCTTTCGAAAATGTCACCATCTTCTAAAACAGTGATGGATTCTGTCTGTAGGGAAGAGCACTCACTCCAATTACTTCATCCACTGCACACAAACCCTGGCCCACTTCAAAGAAAAGCTTCATGAATCACGGTAATAACAGTGTATCTTACGGGGGCCACAGAGTTACGTCACTAAAGCTAGAAAGTCACCCTCTGCCTTTCCCATGCTAAACAGATAACACATGTACCTTAGGCTGATGTGACTCTTCACTTTCTTTTAACACAGAAGGAAGGAATTTTCATACTCAGGTGGAAACAAGATAAATCCACACTGGCTGATATAAAATCACTACTCCTTTTATATCTTTTCAGAGAAAAGAAAATTAATTAACTCAGAGGTTCCGGCGCCTATCTTGTAAGCACAAGGGCCTGGGATCAATCCCCCAGTAACTACATACCATACTGGGTGTGGAGACTCACTGCCCACTAGCAATGAGCACCACATACCACGGTGCCGGGCGTGGTGGCTCACGCCTGTAATCCCAGCACTCGGGAGGCAGAAGCAGGGGCATTGCTGTGATGTGAGTTTGAGGCTGAGGTCAGGACCAGCCTGAACTATAAAGCGAGACCTTGTCTCAAAAAAAAAAAAAAATGATATAATAATTTTCAATTTTATTTACCCTCCCAGCCACTTATCTGCCAGCCTTCTTTCTTTCCATCTTTCCATTTCTCCATCTAACCATCCACACTCACCCCAACCAGCACACTACAATAACTGAACTGCACAGAAGGTCACCAAGAGATGAGGCAGCTTGGAGGACACTACGCTTTTTTCTTTCAAGTATGTTCAGGTACACATAAAGTAAAAATGCTGAACTGAATCTACATTCTATACAGTGTTCACCAAGTTGACACAAATGGGAACAACTGCCGAAAATTTCACCTTGGTCCGTTAGATGGGTACATGGGAACGTGTATTGATATCATTTGCTGGGACCACATAGTTGATGTTTGTCAGTTCACCCGGCCCCAGGAGAAGGAGGCTACCTCCTTCTCCCTCAGGCTTTCTGTGTGCAGAGGTCTTTGGCTAGCGTGCCTCTCCTGGTTCCTCTCCCTACCTCTCCCTTTCAGTCTTTCAGAGGAGAGACTTACCTGGAGAGTCCTGGGGGAAGCACCTAGTATTCCAAGTCCAAGCTCTCCTAGGCCTTCTTCATGCTTGCTAGTCTGGAGCTGCTCTCCAGAAGCTCAAAGGGAGACTCTGCCCTGAAAGGAAGCCTTCAGACATCAACCCTGCCTGTGACAAGGCAAAAAATCTCATGGTATCCGTAACTTGTAAACCCATCCTCTACAAGCACGTGGTCAGGTAAATTCACTCATACCACTAGGAAGGAACAGTATGCTACCATGAAAACAGTATTTTCAAAGACTATTTCATGACACAAGGAAATACTCAGTGTTAAGTCCAGATTAAAAATGAGCTCAGAAAATTAGTGTGTGTGTGTAAGCATGAAGAAAAATAATTAAAATGATAACAAAGCTTATTTCTAGGATGTAGGCTTAATTATGATTTGCTTTCCTCTCTATAAATTTCAGGTCTTTCCAAATAGTCTTTGGTGACATTACGCTGCTTCAGTTATATTGCCAAAGGTAGATTTTTGTTTTCCATTCAAAAGAAAGTCATTTTTCTGTCACACCAGTAAGGTTGACTCTCAGAAATGAGTGGTTGGAATTTTTCTTTCTACTTGATTCTTTCACTTATTTTACAGTTGGGTTGGAAGTTGTGAAGGGAAGAATATGTGATCATCTCATGGCGCTGGCCTGGGCCTTGGCGAACAGGATCTCCACCTCACAGGATTAAACAGTTTCCACCAGGTTGTCTCACAGCTTTGGGCTATCTGCTCAGGGGGGAAAGACATGGAAGCAAAGCTCAGCCAGCCATGAGGTTTGGCCCAGGCTGATGCCAGAGCCCATGGAGCATCTCTGACACGAGATTTCGTAGGGTCCGTCACTGCCACTGTCCCTAAAAGTATAAGTCTGTCTACCAGGAAACATGTAGAGGCTAGAACAAAACCCCCTAATTTCTTCTATTTCTTAAAATCAACTGTTCAGGTAAAATTAATGCAACTATGACAACTACAGATTCTGCCACTGGCTGCTGCTTGGAAAGTTGACCACAGTTCAGGACAAAAGTCTATATATCTCAGAGGAAGTGAGGGGGAAGAAAAGCAGCCAAAGATGCTCAAGGACAACAGTGACCTTGGGGAGAGATTGGCAATATACTGTGATTTACAGGGGCAGCACTTTGGAGAAGAGGTGGGAACGACCATGTTAAACACCTTCACGGGCTTTCCAAACTCCAGGTGGGCAGTTGCCCAACCTACCAGCAGAAGGAAGAGAAGCAGCACTCTCTGATGTTCAGGTAAATATTGGCGTGAAGGTCAAAAAGGACATGAGCACCAAATTGAGTTAACTTAAGCAATTTTCCAGGAGGTATAGGTTGCATATCCCTTATATGAAACAATAGAGACTTCCAAGAGTTTTAGATTTTGCATTTTTAAAATATTTTGAATATTTGTGTTTACATCATGAGCTATCTTGGGGTGCACCCAAGTATAAATGAGAAATTCATTTATGTTTTATACGGTCCTTGTACACACAGCCTACAGGTAATGTTATACAATGTTTTTAATAATTTTGTACATTTACTGTAACCTTATATGAGGTCAGGTATAAAATTTTCCAGATGTCACATCAATGCTGAGAAAGGGTCGAGTTCTAGAGCTTTCTTTGGAATTGGGACGCTTGCACTGTACGTGGTTGATGGAGAGGATAACTCCTAAGCCAGGTGTTCTGCAGCCACTCTCAGAGAACAGCAACAGTGCCTCGGAAAAGCTACTTTCTTTTGAAAGAACAAGAAAATACTGTTTAAGAAAAGTGCAACGTAAGGCTCATGGAAGATAGTTTGGAAAGCACAGAAGTTCACACTGCCTCACACTCAGCTCGAGCGTGTCCTCTGTATTTCTCATAGACTTTCTCATGTCTCTTTCAATGATTTCTCTTTTAAACTAACTTAATATTTCCTTAGATTTTACTACAATAGAAAAGAAAGTACTACACTACAGAAAAGGCTACAAAAGAAAATACAAACAGATTAATCCATGTTCCAAAAATAAGTGACGTTTTAGAAATAAGCTTAGTTAGTATTTTGATTTACTGCATTCTATTCTCTTTTTGATTGTTTTCTGACCTATTTTTTTCAACATAGATCCCACAGTATCCAAATTTTCAGCAATTTAATACTATGGGTATTTCCTCAGGTCATTAATTAGCCTTCAGAAAAGTACTTGTAATGACGGCATAATGTTCCCTGCTACAGCTGTAAGTTCATTTGTACGGCCATTATTTACTTGTTGGTCCTTTATGTTATTACCTGCCGTATGCTGATGTAAGTAATGCTGCAGTGGACATCTCTGTATATGATTATTGTGTACATTTTCAATCATCTCTTTACAACAGCTTCGAGGAAAGGGATGATAAAAGCTTTTGAAATGCATGGCCAGATCACAGCCAGTTCCAAGTGCCGCCCTGGATCCGGCTGCTGTAGGCTTGGCCCTGGCCTGGCTTTCTAGGTCATGGGATGTATTCTATGGGGAAGGGTTACTTTTGTTTTTCCACTCTCATCTTTGCAGAGGGACACGCAGCCCCACTGCTGACAGTCAGAGCAGCCTATCTGCTAAGCCCCACTAGCGTGACTATTACACTATCCCTCTGGTCAACCTATCATTTTAAATAACATTGCTACCGTCCATCTCACTTAGCTCAGTGCTGCTGGCTTAATAGCTCCCCATTGGACCACAGATGGCCAACGGGCTATGCAGGAACATAATCTGATTGTAGGACAACCATGACCTCTTTGCACAACCCCTGCTCGCTTTGAAAACAGCCACCCATCTAGAAGAAATGGGATTATGGGCAGCAAAAAGTGCTGCATTTGGTCCCTTGTTTTAAGGCTGTATGGCCAGTGCCTAAGACATTACCCATCACACACAAATTCTGTGGGACAAATGAATGAATGTATCGGTCAATTAGTTAATCAATCAATCAACCTGAATGTGGATGAATGATTTACTTTCGTGTCACCTTGCAGAGATATGAAACCTACCATTAGAAAAGCTCTATTTTGGCTTTACAGGTGCACACTGGGCTCAGCTCACAGAAGAAGAAGAATGTCCAGCACAGAAGCACTACTGTTTTCCCCACATTGGACAGAACTGTCTAGAGACCTGTTTATATATCCCTGATCCCAATACAGGGGCTATTATATTAGCAATTGATTCCTACATGGTTGGGGAATGGAGTTTAAATATTAAAGATGCATGTCTTTAGCCTTTATAAAAACCCATATTTCTTGGGCCAGGGATTTAGCTAAGTGGTTTCAGTATGTGCAAGGTCCAAGTTCGATCCCCGGAAACCACATATCACAATGCTGGGTGTGGAGACTCACATCTATAACCCCAACACTCAGGAGGCAGAATCAGGATGATTACTGTGAGTTTGAGGCTTGCCTGGGCTACATACTGAGCTCAGTGCTGGCATGAACTACAAAAGCCAGACCTTGTTTCAAAAAAAAAAAAAAATCCATACTTCTTCTGGCAAAAATGATTTTTATGACACAGACAAAAGACTGAAATATAAGAGAGAATGTTTCAAAATTGTAGAAAAGAAGAACATGGTGGTAGCAAACACAGGCAGTCTAGTGCAATATTTTACTTCATAGAATCCCTCTTAAAGATTTTTTTTTTTGTTGTTGTTTCTTTTGGTAGCTATGAGCAGCCTAAAAGTGGAATGGGAAAATATGGCCTGCTAGCCACAAGTGCCCTTCTTTTAATGTCCATAACCAGGTATTCCTAAATGACCAAAACTTTTTTTCTCACTAAACTTGAATACAATCTCAAAATCCTTCACAATCCGTATTCAAACAGATCCGAGCAACTACTACTAACTGATCTGCATATAATGCACACCAGGGAAAGGCTCATTTTTTTGTTAATCTTAACTTCTGTGGAAAAAAATAAAAAGGCTTCAGTTATACTTGGCTCTCCTTTCTCCTTCCTTCTTCACTTAATAATTTACTTGACTAATAGATTTCAGTTAGTCATGCCAAGATGGTAGGAAAAAGGCACCTTCCACAAAGTGCACGGTGGAGTCCTCATCCACTGCTGTGGTGGTGACCAAAGAGAGGTGCAGAAGCTTACCGAGGAAAGGACTAGACAATTGATTTGTAAGATCCTAAGAGACTGGAAAAAATTAGTGAGTATGTAGAAGGAGATTTTCAGAAGTACCAATAACTGCAGCATTGTACACAGATTTAGGATATGTCACTATACTGAGGCAAGTATGGGACCGATGAAATGAAAACAGGGCCCTTAATGCCCAGGGTCTTAGCCACATATGGGAAATGTTCATGATTCAGAGCTATGCTCCTCCTTTGACCGCTAGTGAGACTTGGCCCAATGGTCTTTCTAAACACTGCTGCAAAAGAAGAGCTCTGGTCAAACACTATGCCAAGTAGAGCTTCACTCATGCACCCATTCAACAAACAGAGGTGCCAAGCACTGTTCTGGGCCCTAAGAGTCAGACATCTACAGACATAAGAGCTCAGGTCTTTGGACATGCTTATAGGTGAGTGAAGATCAGAGGGGAAGACAGAAGATGGAAGACAAAAAAAGGAGTAGTTAAAGAGAGAAGACCATGGACTTTAGAAACAGTGGGTGAAGGGAGATATTTTCAAGTCAGATCCAAAAGCAGCAGAGACCAGGGAGGGCAGGAAGAGTCTCATGGCCACTACATTGGCTAAATCCTTGAGTTTCACAGTACAGAGCAAAAGTCAACAAAATAATTTTTGTGAGAAGCCACAGTCAATATTTTAAGCTTTGGGGGCTCTAGTCTTGACTTCAATCACAGTGGACCCTCAGTACCTGTAGCTTTCATCCTACAGATTCAAGCAACCATGGATTTAAAAAGGTTGTGTCTGTAACAAACTTTTGTGCTTGTCATTCTTTCCTAGGCAATACAGCATCACACAGCATTTACACTGGCAGGTAGATAGGATTTAAAGGATTACAGGGTATGTGTGTCAGTTGTATGCAAAATTTCATGTAAAGGAGGGGTCCTGGAACCAATCTCTAGAAGATAGTGAGCAATGGATAACTACACTCCATTCTTTATCTGAATTAGTGAAGCAGTTGTAGATCATTAGTATAAGTGAGTAGAAACAGTTGTGTTCAATAAAGCATTATTAACAAAAATAAGCGACTGGTTGGATTTGGCCTGCAAGCTATAAACCACAATTCACTGGCCTCTGATTTTGATTATTAATAAACTTGAAAAGTTTATCCCCGTTGGAGAGTGGTTAGGGCAGAAGCTAGAATGCAAAAATTAAGAAATTAGGGTTGCGAGGAAATCAGGCAATTGTTAGAAAAGGACCCACTATGTGCTGATGGACCCCAGCCAACAAGGTACAAGGGGCAATTTCCTCCTTTAACCCTTTCTTTCTTATTAAAATCACATCTGCCCATTTTAACATGTGAAATATGTTAGTGATCTCCTTCCCCTCCTCTGTCCCCAGGCCCTGGATGCAATCAATGTACAATGTGGCTGTAGAATGTTGTGGCCAGAGGCTCGATCACTGGGTAGAAACGAATGTGCAACCAATGCTAAGAAACAGATGTAGTAAGAGGCTTCTTTGATTAGTGATTATGGAAGACACACAGAATGAGGGTGACAGTTAAAAGGAACACAGTGTTACCTATGGAGCGCAGGGACGGCACAGGCTCTGATGTTACTTCAGCTAGTTGGGATTTAGTTAACAAATTACCCATGCCCTGGTGTGTGGACCAGAGAGCAGGTGTCTAACAGACTGGGAGGCTCCAAATTAAACCAACGGGGGATGATTAAAAGGCCTAAACCCCTCTCCTCCCCCTGATTGCGTCTCAAAATATCTTACAGGATTAAAATCATGAATGGGAGATTAAAGAATTCCACTGCCTGGCTGACTTTGTGCTTGGGGGTGAAGAAAGAATTGATTCATTACTAAACTACAGGATCAACAAATAAAATATCTAATCAAATGAAGAAATCTGTATTAAAAAGACAGTCATTTGACTAGAAGACATCAAGAAGATGGGGATGCAAACTGGGTAATGCAATTTTAGCTTCTTGTGGTTTACAAAAAATATTCATGTGGACCTGGGGAGTCAGTGATTATTTTCTTATTCTGGACCTACTACCTCTGGAAGGCCAAGCTCAATGAATGAAATTCCTTAATTCTAGGATAAACACCGAGTAGAAGAATGCAGTGACTGTAGCCAGGAGGTCAAATAGGGACTGGGGCACTGTTAAATCCACACAACACAGGAACTATCTGAAAAGTAGGGATATCCAGCACAGCAAAAAAAGAAGATATAGGACAGGCGTGGTGCATATGATCAAACACCGGGACGGATTCTCAGTGTCTAGAGGAGGTAGGTCTAGGGCTAACAGATAGGCTTTAGACAGGCAGAGGTGGATGGGACATGAAGAGGGATGCCCTAATCCTCCCAGCGTGGTACATTCTTCCCTGTGCACCTGGGCTGTCCACAGGAACGGTCTGTGCCAGGAGGCTGTGGGGCCCCTGTGGTCTCACTCAAATCTTAAGTGTCTAGGCAGTTAGAATCTCTAAACTACCTTAGAAAGCACAGGAAATTGGCCAGTCTGGTGAGGTAAATGCTTATATATACTGGGGTAATTCAAATGCCATTGAAAGTTATCCACTCATAGCTCGCTCAAGGTTGATTGTACATAGTTATCTCCTTTCAAAGAAGCTCAGGCAAGAATCTTTGGACATGAGTTTGCTTTAACATGTCTGGAATGAGCAGACACTTAGAGAAGTGATGGGTGTGGGTGATGATAAAAATAAGACAGCTGATGTTACTTCTTTAAGCCTGAGCTTATTTATTGATAATGGGGGCAAAGAACACAATCTTTTGCCGCTTTCAAAACTATGTGACTACAAATGAAGTAACAGATTCTGTATAACAGCTTTTGAAACTACTGTGATGAAGGATAGGTTTTGGTTTTTTGGGGGTTTTTTGTTTTTTTTGGTTACCATGAACAAATAACGCAATAAATGCTAATTACTACAAAAACAAAATGTTGCATTGATTTCAAAGGGCTAAAAGTATTTAAGTTTCTATTTTCAACTTCTGCCCCCGCTTATTTGTTTCAGTGACCACTCTGGCTGCTGGACCATACTCTGAGTAACTCTACCCTAACACACTGAAAAGTTTCATAAACATCACCATAATTAAGACATGTTTTTTTTTTAAAATTCACAATTACAAGACAACTACAACCCTAATGAAAAGATAGCAGAATTCAAAATAATGTTTTGCACCCAAAAGGCTCCCTATCTCTTTTGATAACCGAATGGATTTGACAAGTTACAGGGATAGAAAGGAAGTTTCACAATCAGGAAATGGATCGAAGTCTTCCATTTGATCAAGTGAATTCCAACCTTTCTAGACACAGCACTGGCAATCAATGTGACTGAAATCTGTTCATCATCAAAAAGTGTTAATTGACTTAGTATCTGATAAAACAATGAAAAATACAGACATCTGTTGCTGGGAAATCACTGCTTATGGAGAGGGAGAAAACAAAAAGAGAACATGAAGGTTTTTTTATCATTGATTTTAAATCCAGGTGATTACTTGGAGGCAAATGAAAACTTCCAGAGAAAATACCATACCTTGGACACAAGGGACTTTGTTTCTATGAAGCAAAGAGGCAGCTGCTTGTACAGAGCTAACTCAATCAAATAACACCTCCTACTTGGAAAAACTGACCTAGATTTTCTGACTTACAGGCTGAAACAAAAGAGGCAGGTGGAGACCTTGGGAGCTCTCTAGGAGAAAAGCAAATCTACCCATTCTGGTGCAGTTCAAACTTTTACTTTTGGTTCTATCCATTGGAAAATGACTTCAGAAGGCAAATGGGGTCACGACTCGGAGGTGAGCCTACCAATGCGGGCTTCCTTATAAAAGAAGCTGCAGAGTAGACATGATGGTGT
The DNA here is from genome assembly GCA_004026965.1 of Petromus typicus. Taxonomy (NCBI): domain Eukaryota; kingdom Metazoa; phylum Chordata; class Mammalia; order Rodentia; family Petromuridae; genus Petromus; species Petromus typicus. Next base: position 37,506 of record PVIR01009520.1, on the reverse strand, counting down.
GCTTCAAAGCTGAAGCTACCTGAGAAGCTGAAGCACTAAGCTTATAGGTTTGAGGCCAGCCTGGGTACCCTAGACTCTACCTCAAAATAAAAAATGCTTCAGGCTGGAGATATACAGTAGCTCAGTGGTAGAGCATTGCCTATCATGCACAAGGTCTTGGTTCCATCTCAACATCATTAAACATACAAAGAAGATGTAAAAATGTACACTAACCCATGCATTTCCCTCTTCCCATGTGCATTTTCGGACATGGCAATACAGGGTTAGAGATTCAGAGCCCCCAGCAAATAGCCCTGCAGGAGTCTCAGTACAGCATCCAAAACACAGAATCACACTGCTTCCTGCATTAAGTAGTCATTTGTGAAAACCCATGACACTGGTGTACTGTCTAGGGAATGTAGAGGCTAATTGCTAAGTGGCACCTGTGTGAATATACTTACGTGGTACAGCTCACTCAGGGACTATTCCAACATACACCCAATCTTGAACTGCAGGGTAAGGCAGTCTCAGGGGAAGAACTATATACAGTTGAAATAATTTACAAGAACATAAGCTCACATTACTCAATTAGCTTGGCATGAGTTTAAAGCATGAGATGGCCCTTGCCAGATGCTTCTTGTTTTCAGCTGCTTTCCTGTCAGCAGGCCTCCCCTGACCAATCTCCCTTCCCTTCCACCGCTCTTTCAACTCCCTCTGTCCCGGGGGGTTTGGGGTCTTCTGTTGACTCGGTTCCAAACCACTCTCTCCAGCCTCCTACCGCAGCAGGCCCCTCCTCGGCTCCTTTCAGCGAGACCCCTGAGTCAGCCTTTTGATCTGGGTGCTCTCCAGAGGAACGCTTTGACTAGTTTTTCTCATGATTCTGGGAATTTAGTCTCTTACTCAATTGTCTGAACAAGATTCGCCATCTTGTTTAGCGTAAAATGAGTTTCTTTTCTTTCTCAATCCAAAATTTCACTGGAAAACTCCCCAAGTTTCTTTCTCGAGGTTCTAAAATTCACAGTAACACTCTTTCCCTTTCAGCAGCTCATAAAACTCCCATAAAGAACTCCACACCACTTACCTCACAAATCTCAACCCTTATGCCCCCAAGTTGAATTTGAGAGATTATTTCTTCCAGAAAAATCTAGTCATATTTTTCTCAGAAAAGCAACCTATCTGCATTTTGTTTTCCACTGCAGTTTAACTTTTTCAGCTATAACAAGCTTATTTTCCCACATCTACCAAAGCCCAAAACACTTCTGTTTTTTGAAGCCACAAATCTTATCTGTTTTTATACTCTGCTTTCTGGAGATAGATTGACTTAGAACATTCTCCTTCCTTCAAATGTCTCCATACCATTTTTCTTTGCACTATGCTAGCTTCTGAGATTGCAATTAATTAGTACTATCTAATTTCTATTTAAGCACTGAAAAAACTGAACCTACTAGGTCTTCTTGGACAACTTCAGTGTAAAATTCCTTATCACATTGAGAAGTGAGCCTGGCAGATGTATTAGCACTAGGCAGAACTCTACAGCCTGTGATTTCTAGACCTGGCACTGTCTCTAACCAGCTCTGTGCCTTCAGCCACTGAACTACTCTCAGCTTCAGCTCATCCTCAGGAAGAGAGTTGATGCTTTCCTGAATCCCCATTGACTCTAACCCCTAGGACTCTATTGAAGATACTGTAAATGGTGAAGCAGTAGCGAGAAAAACATATCCAATACAGTGATGTCTGATGACAGACAGGGACCCTGCTGACACTGTTATGACTTCCATGTCCCCTTCTCTTTGGCTAAACTTACAGATGGTACCTCTGTGCTCAGCACTTGAGTATGTGCCTCTGCATACTAGCACTTCTGGGCCCAGCAACCTAATGAAGAAAGGTTTAATTACAAATTAATTCACTAGAGTTTAAATGTTAGACAGTCAGACACTAGTTTTGTCTGGGAGTTCACATTCCTTTAAATCATGCTCTTCATTATGTAACTTATTTATACAGTCAGTCCTGCTGCTAGCTTCAACTTTGTAGGTGGTTTTCTTTATCCATTTGGCAGTGGCTGAGTCCTGTGGGTTGCTTTTTCTTTCTTCCACTAGATTGTTTTACAAGTTCTGTGAGTGACTGGGCAGAATGAAAACAAAAAACACAAGATCCTAGTATGCTATTTGCACATTAAGCACTTAATTCATTTGCTAAAAGATAAGATGCCAACCTGTCACTCAAATATATCCGACACTATCCTGCATTCCCTATGTTGGTACTAAAAGCACAGATGTAAAATAATAAACACGGCTATTTCTCGTCAGGGGTACCAAGGAACAAGCCAGGCAACTCATCGGGTATTAAGTTTGGCTCATTAACTGAACGTTTTATATTGACTTTAGTACTACTATAATCCCTTGGTATTACAATATTTCTTGAAAGTAATACATTTATCTTTGGCGTTTGACATTTTTTCAGCATTAGTAAAACATATCTGCATACCTAGAACTCATTGCATCTTGATGAACTGTAGTATAAAGTATAACATTACGCTTAGATGAGGAAAATAATAGGCTTCCTTATAAAATCCCATTATGATTATTTTCAATATATTTATAAAACTAGGCCTTTTTGTTAGTCAGCAGTGACATGGATTTTGCAATGAATGAACTAGTTTTAAAAGTGGAGGCAGCCTCTGCTATACTTTTGGAGAGTAATCTTTTATGAAGAATTCCCTTTTAACTCTTTAATGCCTTTCATTAGATACAAAAAAGGAAAGTGTACCTGTACGTAACAGGAAATTTGGCCTGGCCTCGGTACTGCCGCCTGGTGTTGGTGTGATGAAATTGCAAGCATAGGACTGGTATGCTGGTTCAGGAGCGCTAAATGCACAGAGGGTAGACACTAAAGAACGTTAAATATCCTAAAAAGCGACACCTTTCTTTGAAAAACACCCAGTTGCATCCCTTGGAAGGATTTATTCATTTAATAATAAATGTTTGGGCCGCTCTCTACACAGAAAGAAGTTAAATTCTCACTTTAGAGACAGCTGTGAAAAGCCTCTTGGGGTTCCAGCCACTTGGACCAGCTACTTAATAATCTGAGAACTGGATCTGCAGCTCTTCTTCCTGAATGCTAGCCAGGGACTATTTGCTAACCAAATCAGCTGGTCAAGTATTTTCTCCTAATATATGGCAGCTTTCAAATATGCATGGCTCTTGGGAGGCAAAGTGCTACAAAAATAAAATAAATCACTAGAGAAACTACTACAGGCCTCTAAAATATGCTGCTCTCTTTTGCTTTGAGGATACACTCTCATAAATAGGAAACATTTCTTTTAGAATAAAAGATACTATTTATTTTTTAACCACTCCACTCCCTCATTTCCGTCTCCCCCCGCTGTTAATAATATCTGATCCTACATTTAAACAGGAAGAAAATGTAGCCACCTGATTTAAAAAGCATGTGTTTATGACTTGCCATGTTTAAGCACTGCTGAATAAATGTATATTGAAAACATATTTCAAGTGAGAAGCCATAATAAGGGGTTTAGGGATATTCAATATTACTCTACTAATTCATAGCACACCATAATTACGGAATGCGTAGACTTTCTAGACGTAAATTATAATCCATACGTCAGTAAGAGCCCTCTGCAGCGCTCCCTCTGAGCAATGCCACAACACCACACACTTCAGGCAAATTGACATAGAATAGAATAAATCTTGTCCGGAGCTGTATAGCACCATTATTTCAGCCTTAAACATTTCATTAACACTAAACAGTTCAAAATCTCTCCATCCACCCCCAACACTTTTCAGCCTGTATGGAAACGAATAGGTTCAAGGATCCCTGAACTTATGTAGCTTTTTACATTTTTTTTTCCAGTGGAAATATTATTTTTACCAACAAAACTAAATCAAGATTTCCAGTTTTGTCCCTTCAGCAAGAGCCTGAGGGAAATTTCACTGAGTTCTTCTCCCCCTCCTCCCACTCTTACCTAGAAGAAAAGATTTCTGACACACAATTTTTATAATTTGTAGGCCAAGAAAGTGGTTTTCACTTTTTAAAAAAAGTGTATTTCTTTTCTTTTCCTCAGAAAATCAATTCCATACAAAACAGAAAACTGACCCCTTTTAGTTGACGTGGAGATGGGGAGGGAACTGTCTGGCAAAGATCATCCAGCTGCCTCTATACCATCCTCAGAAAACTGCTAGAATGTTCCTGGACTGTTCTTAAAGGACCACTCAGTTCCTACATTGGGATCTCCAAATGCTGGTGCTGTAGATCCTCTTATCCATCCGTCTGTCCACTCATCTTTTTTTCTTCCCTTCAGCCTTCACTTCCTCAGTCTATTCTCAACTGACTTCCAGCTGCTATTGCTGATACTGAATCTCTTCTCCTGAGAATTTTCTTTATCTCTGGAGCCCTATGGGGCAACAGGTCCCGGAGATAAATTCTTCTTGCAAAGCCTTTGACCTGCACTTGAGGCTTGCTGTGTGTACTGGGAAGGCTGGTGTTTCCCTGCCTCTCACAGGTATCTATAGTAAGTTCACCTGCACGGGAGACTCCCCTAAAAGCAGTCTTTAAGAGCTTTCTCCATGAGTCACCTCCCTTTCCACACCAATGTTTCCAGAGATTCAGCTAAACAAATGGAACACAAGCTGTATGCACTCAAGCCCTTGGCCACGAGTCTGCTTCTGAGGAGAACAAACCAAGACATCAAGTCCACTGTGAGCTTGAAAGTAGGAGATGGTATTCACTATATGTTGCTAATATCTTAAAATTTCCATGGGTAATTTTATCAGTTCTTTACCAAACACAGAAGATAAACTCAGAGGTGTCCACATCTCCAAACCTTGCACGTGTTATGTTCCCTGGGAAGGGAGAATTCAGATTGCAGATTGATGAGGTTGCTAACTGACTGCTCCTTAAATAAGAGTATCCTAGATAATTGTGGTGGGCTCAGTAGAATCACAAGAGTCCTGGAAATGTGGAAGACAGTGGCGGGGAGTTTGACTCTGAGTGATAAGATGTGAGAAAGGCACGATCAGCCATTGCAGTCCCTCGGGATGAAAATGAACCACACACCCAGACTCTGCACATAGAAATGGGACATCGGTGACTACTGCAGTGTCTGGAGCTGAAATAGATAAGAAATGGATTCTCCACTAGTGCCTGCAGAAAGGCAGGTGGGCCTGCCATCTTATTTTAACTCAGTGAGCCCCATTTTCAATTTCAGACCTCCAGATCTGTAACATAATGAGCTTGGGTTGGTTTGAATCACTACATCTGTGGTAATTTGTTACCATAGCAATAGGAATCTAATAAACCATATAAACTACAAAACTGGCAAGTTTGAGATAATCAGCATCATGTATACTCTTCACTTCCCACCCATTCCTTTCCATTATTTTTTCTCCTATAGAGTTAAACTGGGATGCCTGGCACATCTCAACAGGACTACACAGATCTTGGCTAAACTGCCATTATGAGTCAACTGTGTCCTGGGTGACACTGGGTTGTTAACACGCACGCGATTTTCAGACCTTCACATGCAGACAGAACTGGGCACAGTAGTTCCAGGCCAAGGCAGGAAAAGCAGAGGTGGCTGTGGACACCTCTGGCGGCTGGGGGTGAGGTGCCAGCAGAGGCCAACTCGTAAAGGGCTCCATCAGCCATATTAGCTAGCAATCTGGTTCTAACCCAAAGAAAATGGGAAACCTCGGAGGTTTCCCATTTTTAGTAGTCTGAGTAGATAGGAAAAAAAAAATCATATACAATGTATTTAGAAATCAGAACATAATGAACATCCCTGTATGTCTACCATTCCATCTAACAAAGGATTTCCTCTACCACTGAGCTGAAATTTACACAGAGTTCACCCTCTGGGTATTCGGTCTTGGAGTTTTCACAAATGCAGAGTCATGGCAACACCACCACATCCAGGCCTTTGAAGACAAGAGTACATCATGCTCTCCTTGCCATTCTCCGGGTCTGGGCCCTATTTCCCTCATTTCTTCATACTTGCTAGAGTAATGCTATTCTAAGTCCTGTGCTTCATGTTTCCCTGGTTTTCTTTTTCATTTTATATTTTCACCCAGAAAGAAGAAAAGAAAAGGCTGTTTTACATGTTTTAAAATTTATAAAATGAAAACATAGGCAATTTTCTGTGAGCTAACTGAAGTGATGGACCCAGGATCTAGCCACATCCTTTTCTATAAAACATCTTTGTTGTATTTCATTCTTATGGCAAACATATCCTTCTCCTGTTGAAATTCCAGTTGTTTCTAGCATTTGCCATTTTAGATAGTGTTGCTTAGAACATACACATTTCTCAAGGCTATACACACACAAGACACACATACACACTTAGGAGAGCTCCACTTATACTCTTTTTGAGTTGCAAGGTAGAGGTATTTCTTAAAGTACCCAATAATGCTCAATTGTTTTTCAAAGCTGTCATATCCATCTACCTCTGATCACTTCTCTCATTGCATCACTGGTCACACTCGAGCAGGAGGAACCACAACTGATTTTTTTCATTTTAGAAAGACCACACTGACCAAGAAAAAATCTAAGTGAAAAATGTGGCTACTGTGAAAGAAAGTCTAACTTGAAAAGACTTGATCAGATTCACAGGGACATCCCTGCTGAGAGAAGTCTTTCTGCATCTATTTAAGAACTACTGACTGTTTTTTTGCAAGTGGACACATTATTAGGCTGGTCTGTGCAGAGTGTTGCATGGGAGACAGGCAGATGTTGGAGAGTCTCTTCTGTTGGGCTGCCTATTTCTGACCTCCCTTCTTCAGGGAAGGAGAGGAAACCACTCAGTTCATGTTCGACCAGAGCCCCCAAGGAAAGAAGGGATTGCTTTGAGGTTCCATGCGACAGGCTCATCTCTGAGGGGGAAAGATGAATACCAGAATGGAAAACCTAACATTTGAGAGGTCAACCAAAGGAGGGCTGGTGCGAGTATCGCCCTCCTGACTCACCACCTGGGTCAGTGCGCCAGCCTGCTGCAGCTGGGTCTAGAGTCACTACGGCAGGGGGCTGCGTGATCTCAGGTGAGCACACCCAGGACTGTGCTCGAATTCCTACCTTCGGTCTCCTGCATCCAGCACAGATGAAGTGGATGCTGGGAGTTTGGCACACTGTCCCGCAGGGGCTTAATGGGCCATTTCATAACAGCTTGACCAACTCCCTTGGGCTCATGTTGGCCAGGCCCTTCCTGCAGGACCTCCATGCTTGGCTTTAAGTCTGTCTGTCTTCCTTCCTCAACATCCACCAGCCTTTTTCCTTTCCTTTCTCCTGGTGCCAGCTCCTCAGACATTATCAATTAGTCAAACATCAGTGTTTGGCAAGCATATTCTAAGGCTCTGGCCCGGCTTGTGCAACTCGTCACAGACCTCCTGCCTGGCTCTGTGCCGCTGGCTTTGTGAGGGCCTCACTGCTACAGCAAAAACAATGTTCATTACATTTTTAGTAGAAGACGCAGAGGTAAAGAAACAAACAGTGAAAAAGCTGAACCACAGAGCTTCTCTTCTGAGGTTTACAGAGTGAGCTGTTCATTTTCTTTTAAGTTCCACAGAAACAAAGAAAACCACCTACTGTTACTTTGACTCCTTCTAGGAGAATAATCACATGTAGCTTTTCTAACAGAAAGTTAACAGCATCTATTTACCCTGAAAAGTCTCAAAACCCCGTGTTGTCTTAATACATAGGGTACAAGAGTCATCTTGTGTCCCATTTATTCTGCATTTGGAGGGCTCTGGATCTAATACTCCATGTACAAGCTAATCCTCTCCTAAGACTACTGTGGTGAGTTTGTTCTGTTTTGTATTTGAGGTGACTACAATTCACAGTTTGGAGTTGAACTTCCAGCTGCCCCACTTCAAAGTTTTCTTGATCTCTATCTTGAAGAAAACAGGTTTCCCTGAAAAATAGAACACCCTCTCCTGCTGTCCTCGTTGCATCAAATGTCCCCCCAACTCTGTGTCAGTGAGGAGGAGATTGAGTCACAGACAGGGCCTCCCAGTCAGTTCACAAAGCCCTGGCCTCGCGGTTAGATGGCCAGGCTGAACGGCCAGGTCTGGGTTACTGAGCGTATCCCAGAAACAGGAGCGAGGAGGGTGGAGCCAGAGGAGAAACTGGAGTTTGTTCTCTGCACTTCTGTGTCTCGCAGGGAATCATTTCTGCCACTGACAAGCTATAGCTGCTGTCATTAAGCAGAGTCCTCTGCTTTGGAGGAGGCTGGTGGCACTGCCCTCGTGGTACTCCTGGGGAAGAGCTGAGGTAGCCCATGTAAAGCAACTGGCATGGAGCCTGGCCAGACACAGGCCTGGGCAGAAGATGGCCTCTATTTCCTTCCTGTGACTGAGGAGTGTAGCTACAAAACACGGACCTGAGGTGCCCAGTGGTGCCTACGCCCCTGCACATGCTAGCGTGTCGAGCAGACTGTGACTCTGGAGCCCTAGGGAAGGGGGTGCATTTCGGCTAAGGGTGGGGCGTCTGCTCCTCTGGGTGGTAGAAGACATGCTTTTCTGAATAAAACTCCATCAAGTTTTGTCCCTTAACTTTTCTTACAAACAAAGGTCCTACCCCTAGGTACATGTAACTGGATGGGAAAGAAACAGGAAACAGAATGTTAGTTCACACTGGACAGGAAGCTCCTTAGCCTTCTTCAGAGTGCTTTTTGCCCTTGCTGCCAGGTCTACCTGGTCTTGCCCAAAAATCCCCAAGGAGGAGACTGAGCAGCTTCATGGGGTGAGGGAGTCTGGTCTTACTGTGTGTGCTGCCTGTCACTGTGGCTCGTGGCAGGCTCGTGGCAGACAGGCACCGCCCGCCTATGGCTGCTGCCTCATTCTGTTTTCTGGTGACAACATCCATGAGCTGCCAGGTGGGCCTGGTCCACTCACACGCACTCCCGGCAGCTGGCGCATGCTGCATCCCCCTGGGTGTGCCTGCTCCACTGCACGCTATATGTTTCTTTTACCTGTCTGGGGCTCACCTCTTTCTGCCTTCCACTTTTCTTCCTAGGAGTCTCTTCTCCCATCTTTTCTCACTTTTTTTACTCCCATTGTCCTGCTCCTGTCTTCACTTAGCTGAGTCTATCTTTAATGCTTTCTCTCCTACCTGCATCCTCACTCCACTCTTCCGTTCCATCATCTTTGGCCCTTTCCATCCCTCACCTTTTCCCCTGGAACTTCTGCTTGTTTAAGTCCTGCTTACTAGATGAAAGGATAAGCCAATAGCTGAGCAGTGTTCCTTCCTTGACAGGAAGATCTGGGAGTGTCCTATTTTTCTCCATTTAATACTACAAGTATGTCGACTTTTTGAATAACCTAATTAGAATATTATATGTTTTGAAAGAAACTGAAAATTTCCACATGAAGTATAATTTGATTCCCAAAAGTAATAAAAGAAAATGTGCAGAGAGAGAAAGAAGCAGAGAAGGAAGGAAGGGAGGACAAAAGGGCTGACTTCCTTTGAAGGTGTTTGTTAGCCTGAGGTCGAAGTCCTTAAGCCTTTATAAGATGAAAAAGGCTCTACGAAATTACTTAGAAGCCTCTTCTCTATTCCAACCAAGATGGAATAGCAGAGCTGCTGGTGCTTTTCAAATCTATCCCAGAGTCCTGTTGGAAAAGGGCTCCATTAAATTATCCTTTAGATCTTATTTTTCTGGCCAGCACTTTGACCTTGACTTTAAAAAGTATCCCTTGTTCAATCTGATTTTTAAGTAGTTCAAAATTAACACTTATGCAGGGTGCCGTGGTAACCAAAGTAGGTCACCCTGATTTGGTTGTGCGCCACAGGCGGGCAGCTCCCTGCTCCTCCGCATGGGCGCGATGGACCAGCCGCACCGTGTGCAGGGGGAGACTGTGTTCCGCTGATTCCGATTTCAAAATGCGTTTCAGGTACTTCAAGAACTGCTTTCACTTTTTGAACAAATCTCCTCCTAGCAGCAGTGAGCAGCCCATTCTATATTGGGGGCACAGCAACGAAGCCCACAGAAAATTCTGTGTGACTCAGCCTTTGGCATTTCCCTTAGCATGTGACAGGACAACTTTTTAATAGGCTATTTTCAAATTGCGATTTATATAGGGAAGGCAACGACTTTTTTTCCTCCTCTATTGCTAATAACAACCTTTTTTTTAAAGTGTTACTAATAGGTCCTATGCAGGAGAAAAAAAGTTTGCAAAAATCACTGCAGAAGTCATATGGTGATCTTCCTGTCTTTGCATCTTAATTCTGAAAGTGTCAGTAAGGACCAATTCTTTATATGAGTAAGTGACAGTAAAGCTCTGTCCCACCCCCACCCCCCAAGCCCTACTCCCTTCCCTCTCCATACAGAATCAGAGATCAGGCAGATCCCAGGCCTTGCACAAGCTAGGCGAGTGCTCTCCACTGACTACATCTTCAGCCTTTTTTATTTTGAGACAGGGTCTAGCTAAGTTGCCCAAACTAGGCTCAAATTTATGATCTTCCTGCCTCATCCTCTCAAGTAGTTAGACTACAGGTGTGCAGCACTAAATGAGCTTTATTTTTTAATAAGCATTCTCAAAGTTTTTTTGGTGGGGGGAACCACATGAACAGTATGGGGCAGACAAGGTGCCTGACTTCTACAGACTCCTAAACTGTAGAATTTCTTTGAAGTTCACTTGTTGAAAATGCTGAGGAAGAGAAAAGATGGAGGCTGAGACAATAAAGGCACACCCTTTAGAACTGGGATCGCCAGACACTATTTATGGCATAATGCCTTAGGAGCAATCATTGTTGGCCAAGTCATTTAGTTCTATAAATCTTGTGTTCCTGAATCTTTCAATAGGGATTTTAGTATCTCCCTTGTTTATCTCATAGAATATCTGTCAAGACCAAACTTTTAGAAGAGTTACCATTTCATACGAGGATCACTCCTTTTGCAAAAACCAAACCCCATGCCTCCCTGAAACACAGATCATATCCTCTAGGCAAAAAAGTCTACCACACTGCCATGATGCCTGGCACTGTGGTATGTGGTTTTGATTGCTGGTGGACATGAGTCACCACATCCAGCATTGCTGTATGTGGTTACCAGGGACTGAACTTGGGCCCTTGCTCTTGCAAGGCAGGCACTGGAAGCAATGAGCTAAATCCCAGGCCCATCAGTGATATTCTTGATACAGCCCAGGCACATGTTTATTCTGATCCTTTTGTATGTTAAACCCTGAGTGTTTAGAAAAGTTGTGACTAAGTCAAACATTTCCATGTGTAAAATAGAAGTGCTAGCAATGAGCAGACCTTTCCAGACAGTGTCACAAAACTGGAGAAAAGGTAAACTCAACTCTTATTGCCTGTTCACAGGTTCTTCGTTCAGTGTCTACTGGGAACCATGGCCTAGAGCCCAGAAGCCCAGTTCTCCGGCTGTGTGCACAGAATCTCGTAACACCAAGACAACCAGGTGTGCTCCAGGTGTGCCTCAGGGCCAAGACAAGGGCATCTCTGGAATGTAGATACCGGTAGGCCCTGAGGACCCTCTCCCCAGGCTGGCTTCCCGACTGCTGTTCTAGCACTCCCTATCTTTGTCGCTTCCTCTTTCCCTTTTCTCTTTTCTTCAAGTATGCTCTTGAAAAAGAAGCTTACCATGTCAAGAAAGGATTCATACTGGGACCTTTTGTGGGATTTTAAAGAAACTACTGTTAAATGAAGAAATCTTTAATGCTGAGGATAAGCACCTGACAACTGGCCTCTACCTGGCGTTTGGGGTAGAGCCAATGGTGTATATTGTTAGCTGGTTGTAAAACGTGCCTTGCTCTTTGCTCAGACCATTCTCTTAGCTTCTCCCTTCCCAACTATAGTCAACTAATCGGGACAGAGGAAGTTGGGTATCTCCCAACTACGTGTTCATGCTAGAATCCCCCAGAAAACACAAAGTGCATAATTACAACTTCAGTTATCTCACCCATCATGCATAAGATATTCCACTCAATCATTTTTGTCTCAAGTATTTTTTAACCCCTTGGGCAAAGTAATTAACTTCTTTGCCTCTAGTATTTCATCTCTGAACCAGGGATACTCTTTTCTAGCATGCCATGACAAACATATTCAGAGATCCCCACATGAAAAGGTAACACGAGAAAACAGCACAGAGAAAAGGCAGTCTTGGCACATCATTATGTTCAAAAACCACTTAACTACTCCCTGTCTACTTTATTAGGAGCAGCACAGTATGAATTAAGTTTCACTGTAATTATGTCCTGGAAGCAAATATGATTTTCAATGAAGAGGTTTTACTGACTCTAATTAAAGGGATGTTATAGTCTATTGTCTCAGAGTTCGATGTCTGGAAGGGATCTTACCAATCATTGCCTCAACGTGCTTATTTTGCAGATGGGTAGCAAGCAGAGAGGATCAAGGTGGTGTCCATCGTCACCCTGCTGGCTAACGGCATATGTTAAGGTCTTACATTATGGATTTTACATTATAGATTTACAGTGTAGTACTTTGTAACAGGCCGTGATGACATTAGGCTAAGGTAGGTGTACTTATGCCTATTGTGCAGATCTCTTCTCCCATTTATTAATGAATTACTGTACAGCAGAAATAAAACAACATTCTCATTTACTTTTTCATATATCCCCAAACTGTCAGAGAACCAAGAATAGCTTAGAGGCAGCTAGCGGCTCCCTGCAGCAGGAAAGTTTGCCTGTCAATGCACCCTTGATATAGGAACCTCCCAGTTTGGCTGGGAGGCGAAGCTGGGTGCGCCCCCTGCTTCTATATAATTAGATCTAGGAAGAAGTCTAAGAGAGATGGTTGTATCTTTTAGATTAGCGAAGTCTGAATGCTAAGTAGGCCAGGGAAGTTTTAATGTGACAAGAATAAGCACAGTATTTCACTCTCAACTGGAGATAGGCTCTGTATCACTGGAATGGGAAACCTCAGGTACTTGAACTTCAGGACAAAAGTCCTGCCCTGTTCTCTCTTTCTTAATGTACATCCAAGACAAAGGGTGCTCTGTGGTCTTTGGGCATAGAAAACACACATTACCACTATCTCCTGTGGCTAAAACATTTTGCTTCATGAAAGCACATTCAAATTGTGCAGTTACACTTGTATTTGCTCTCCCAAACTTCCTTAGATATGGGAAGGATAACACATCTTTATATTACAGGTGACAAAATAGAGGCAGGGATCATTCTTCTGTCTTAGAGCCTTTCTTTAGGGCTAGCACGCTGCTAGCATCACAAGTATACTTGGTCCAAATGCCCATTGATCACTTGCCAAAGGGATAGCCTAAATGAAACAGCTAGAGCATCATTATTCAATGTCTGGATGCAAAGGGGAATTTTATATACTATCTGCTACTCAAACAGAAGCCATCCTGGGATATGTCTATTCTACTTCCAGTGCCACTGCTTGCAACATTTTTCTCTTCTTCTAGAATTGCCTTCACAGTCAATTTCTAGATTAAGAAAAATTAAGCTCATTTATTCACAGTTACTACCTATTTTCTCAGAGTTATTCTCATCTATGTTTTTAAACATAACATGATTTTATAATTAGCTGCACTGTATCCAGAACAAATGCTTTTTTTCGGCATTCAAAATGACTAGATTTTGGAGTGGGTCTGTGAAAGGCTTATAGATTTTTATTCTAAGTTGAAATCAGAAAATCTCTTCTGAGTTATCAACATGTGAATGAAAGCACAAAGCCACTGAGTAACTTTTATGACCTGGATAGAAAGAAAGCTGCAGTTACAATGTAAACATGTGTATCACAGAACTAAATTCTCATAGCCACTGTTTGAATTACAATAAAAAATTTAAATATACTGAATAGATTATGGCAGAGATTGGCAAACTTTCTGGAAAAGGCCAGGCAGCAAATATATTAGGCTTCACAGGATATACAGTTCTATCAAAAACACTCAACTGTGTTGTTAGAGCAGGAAAACACCACTATGTAATGTGTAAATGGGCATTTGTGGCTGTGTTCCAATAAGGTTTTATTGCTAAAACATGTAACCAACCAGATTTGGCACACAGGCTGAAGCTTGCTGTTGCTAGATTATAGTCTTTTTACACTGAAGTAAGTACAGATGCAGCCGTGGTGTGGATATGGTTTGATGGGATCCTCCAAGGGTGCGTCCACTGGGAGCTTGGTCCCTGGGCGTTAGGTCACTGGGAGGCTGCCCTCAAAGGATGAATTAGCAGAGTTTTAATGGGACTCTAAATTCTCAAGAGGACTGTTACCAAACAGAGACTGCTCCCTCTACTGCGCTGGCTTCCTTTCTCGCCATGAGCTTTTTCTCTCTCAGGTGCAGGGCTATCATGACGCCATCTTCTATAAGTTCTTCATTAGGGCTGAGCCAAGGGGGTGGCCTGCTCTTCAGCCCCCAGAACTATGAGATAAATAAACCTCTTTATAAAGTACTCAAATATCTCAGTTTATTAACAAAACAGACTAACACAGAGGTACCCATATAACAAGATGTCTATGTATACAGAAATGGGTTTATCATCACATGTAAAACCAGCACTGGTAAAAATTTTTTCAGTCATTTTATCCAAAATCATCAAGAACTAATGTTATTCAAAAGTTTGAAAATAGAGAAAACTATAGTTCTACCTCAGATTAATTTGTTAATGCCTTTTGAAAGACTTTCTCTTAACACACAACTGACAAAAAACAAATAACAAACTAACTAAACACACATCAAATATGATGATGGTTAAACAATAAAATAAAACTTAGGGAAACCTAGAAAAAGGATACAGCAATAGCTTTTAATAACCTGAGCTGTGTTTTCCAAGGTATTTTTAAAATATGAGATCAAATAGTACAGAACTTTGTTTCAGAGTTTCCAACAATAGTTTTTATTGAACTAAAAAGAAATTTATTATCATTAGTCATGAGGAAAGTGCAAATTAAAACCACAATGAGATGGCACTTCATACCCAGTGGAATGTCTAAAATTAAAAAGGCTGAAATATCAAGGTTTGGCAAGAAGATAGAACAAATGGAACTCTTCTGTACTGCTAATGAAATGTAAGGTGCTAAGGAGAACAATACCTTGGAAAACTATTTATTGAAATTAAGCATGTGTGTCTCTATTCACTGAATAATTCTTTGCACGGGTGTATAACAGAAAAATGAGCACCCATGTACCCCAAGGAGCAGGTACAAAGATGTTCATGGAAACTTCATAATAACCAACAGACTGTGTCCATTCAACTGAGAACTATGTACCATGACATGGAATACCACCGACACTTCAGCAGTATGGGAAATCCTGCAGACACAGTGGTGACGAAAGAAGCCAGACTCAAAACAGCACAGTTTATATGGCCACATGTATAAGTAGTTTAACAGGAAAAAACAACATATGGTACTAGATCTAGAATAATTCAACTTATGTAAAACCACTACCCAAATCAAGATATGGAATATTCTAACCTCAGAAAGATCCCACATGCCTCTTTCTAATATTTTGACATGTGAAGTGGTTCAAAGGATGCATTTATTTTGGAAAGCTAATAGTGTATTATGGGTTCTGCTGTTATACTATGTTGGAAAAAACATGTTAGCAAGAGAAAAACTTGCTACAAGCAGGTGATTTTTTTACTTTACAAAAGAAACTCAAGCAAATAGAAATTGAGATAACCAATCAAGGCAGCGTTAGGAAGAGAAAGCTTTTAAATTATAAAATATGAAATGAAGTGAGGACAGTCTGCTCTTGTCTTCAAGAGGCCATCTTGGGTGTCCTCTTCAATTTCATGTCCATCATTGTTTCTTTTGGGCTCTGCACCTTAAAGATCAACTTACCTTTCTATGCCTTTTATTCCAATTTGGAAAACAGGTGAGATGTTAAGTACATGAAAGGAAGTCTGAAAATAGTGCCTATGAGCAATGCCAAGGACATCCTGAATGGTATCTGCAATTCCCTCTTTATGAGGGCACATGGGAAACATTCTTCACAAACATTAGTGTCTGAAAACCTGCAGTCCTTGAAAATGAGGCTGTTTTCATCTCATAGACACCAAGAACCTTGCCACTCACTTCATTCCCTTTTGGCTCTGAGACAAGAAACACCAGAACCAAATAAAAGATCTCTTCCAATGTTTATACACCTCAGTATACTAATCTGAAGCCTTGATTTATTTTCCTATATTAAAATCACTTAGCTTAACATTTTAAAATTGGTTGGTTTGATTTTGGAGCTGGAGATCTAACACACAGCCTCAATTACTAAGCATCACCTCTAGCACTCTTTGATTGGTTCTTTAAAATTTTGGATAGAATTCACATGCTAAAAATTCATCATTTTAATATTCAGTGATTCTTAATATATTCACAGTCATAAAACCTCTGCCATGATTAAGTCCCAAATATTTCATTCCATGAAAAGGAACTGATAGTCACTCCCCATTCTTTGCTCCTCTATAACCCTTAGCAATTACTAATCTACTTTATATTTCTATGGGTTTTCCCAACCTTGTTATTCCATATAGATAAATGCATATAATATGTGGCCTTTTGTGTCTGGTCTCTTCAACTTGGAACCATATTTTCAAGTATCATCTATGTTGTACTCTAGATCAGCATTTTATTCTCTTTTGTGGCTGAATAATACTCCATCATGTGGATATACTGCATTATTTTTATCTACCAGTTAATAGACATCTGGGTTATTTCTACTTTTACACTATGAATATGCTGATTTGAATATTCTGTCAAGTTTTGAGTGGGCATTTGTTTTTGCTCTTGAGTCATAAAGTTAGGTTATGTTAATTCCCTGAAGAACTGGCAGCCTATTTTCCTTTGTGGCTGTACCATCTATGTTCCCATCAACACTATTTGAAGACTTAGAATTATGCTCATTTTTGCTGATGTTTGTTTGCCTTTGGGTTACAGATATCTGGACAAGGTGAAGTGGTATCTCACGTGGTTTTGACTTAGATTTCCTGATAGCCCAAGGTGCTGGCAACTTTTTTATGTATTTATTATGTATCTGTATATTTTCCTTGATTGAATATATTCAAATTTAATTTAAAACTTGGTCTATTTGTCTTTTTAAATTTTGAGTTGTAATCATTTTTAACAGTTTCATAAGTTGTTTCATAAGTTGCAATTGCATTATTGGAAGATGACATCAAAAAATAAATCCAAGTACAGCAGTCTGCCCTGACCCATAGGAGATACATTCCAAGATGCCCAGGTAGGTATTCTACACTATAGATGTACCAAAATCTACTGCATTTTTCAAAGGTTTACTTCAAAATCACACAAATCAGGTGATTAATAATTAGTAATAGAACAGTTATAACTAGGTGTAGTAAGTTATACAACTATACTCTTTCTTTCTCTGAAACTATCTAACTGCACTGTGACACTTGGATAGTGGTTGACCTAACAACTGACAGAGCTACTAAGTGAAGATGGGTGGGTACCAAATACCGCGCAGTGGCCTTCAACAAAGAACAACTCTCATCCAAGGCAGGGCCAGCGGGGCAGTGTAGGGTTTCATCACATCACTCTGAACAATGTGCAGTTTAAAATGTAAATGAGTCCTAGCATTGTATGTACATATACTGTGAAATAGAAAATGCTCAATGTAAAGTAAGGTGAAAGGGGACAATGTTGAGATTGTAACAAAAAAGTAAGGAAACAAATTTTATGTATATGGGGGGGTGGTAGGGTGGTAGGGCTATGGGAAAAAATGAGAATTAAGTTGTGTCTTATACTGGTACAAATCCCCATTATGGAGTGCAATCATGATGTGTATATTTAATGTACCAATAAAGATTATTAAAAAAAAAACGTGAGTAGTTTACTTTTAGAATTTTTTATTTAATAATTTTGGACTGTGGCCTACCACAAGTAACTGAAACTTTGAAATTTTAAAAAACCATAAAGGAGAATTACTGTATATAAAGAACAATTTAGAGTTTGCTTGTATTTACATTTTTTTGCAGAGATAGCCGATTGCATTAGTTTTATTTTTTAAAAGATAGTATGTATCTTAAGTCAACTTGTTGATACATCATTCTAGAAAAACTACCAGTTCTATATCTTTGTGTATAAATTTCAGATGCAGCAGTGATCATTTGTACTTTGGCAACTGGCCATAGGGAACAATTTATCCCTTTTGTTGTTTAGTCTTCCATATACATCGAGCACTTTATTTTTGGTAAGCACATAAAGATAAAAAGAAATTACATTGCCAGAAGTGGAAAATATAGGTTTTCTACTACCAGTCAGAGCGTTTTGTGAACTTCTCTAAGTCAAACTTCATTTTCTCACAAATTTTGAGGCCTGTTGCCTCTAATGAAAGAAATTAAAGACATCTTCTGTGATTTTTTTTTTAATAAAGAAGAGACAGGTAAGTGTTAGCATAAATCCATAAAGTTTCATAAACCACGTTTTGATGATACCACATTTCTGAGGACATACCATTACTGTGGATAATTGGTTAACATTTAAAAGTAATTTTTATGGCTAGTAAGCTGCTGATGATGTGATGGCTGAAATGGTTCCCAGACACAATAGCTGGACACGTAACACTGCCTGGCACCATCAGGCCAAGCCAGTGAGGACACTGTGGATTTTGGTTCTCAATTATCCTCAGAGGGCTCAGAGGGAATCAATGACAACATCTCTTATAATGCTCAGACATTCAAAGTTGTAAGTGCAAAGGGTCTCAAACCAGAGGAAAAGGTAAAAGCCAGAAGTCAAAATACTTCCTCAACAAATTTAATCTGTTGAAAGAGAGGTGGATTCTTCTATTAAATAGATAGTACACTTCTCCACGCTAACATTCTTCTAAGAACTGGAAATGATGGCTGTCCATGGCCCCTCTGCTGCATTTCAATCATTTCTTTTTGAGTGATGCATCTTATACACACACACAGGTATGTGAGTTCAAACCCAGGGCAGGTTCCAGTGTCCAGTGCCCCATACACCTCTCGTGTGCCTCTTCAGAGCTAATATCCGTTTTCTCAGGCTAACCACCATTTTCACCTGTCACACAGACTGCCTTTGTCCTCTTTAATCCTTAAACAAATGCAACTGGATAGTGTTCTCTTTTCTCCTACATTCTTCCATCCAGTAATTACGTCTGTAATGCCCAATGTGTGTGTTCTTTCTGTGTTGCTCTGCGTGTTTTACTATTTGACTCTCTCAAAATGGATTTGCACGTTCCACTGCTGAAGGACATACGCCTGCTCTCCACCTTGGGCTGTTAGCAGGAAGGTGGCTATAAACATCCTCATGCTGGTCTTTGGTGGGTCTATACCCTTACTTCTCTTGACAAGGACCCAGAAGCAGAATTGCTGCATACTTGGCATATCTACTAGCTGTAGATGATACTGTCAGTTTTCCAAACTTTGTCTTCCTTTCTACTTCTGTGGGTCATGTTTATGAGTTCCTACTTGTATCACTTCTCACTAGCATTTGCCACTGCCTATCCTCCTAATGTGGAATGAAGACCACATTTCAAATGATGAACATAAGTCCACTATTAAGGAAACACAAAGCCATGCAGAAGATATTATTTGTAAAAGCAGAGTTGGTCTTCACATCCTGTCATCCTGGACACCAGCGTGGTCCCAGGAAATGTGCAGAAGGCCATCTTGGAGGGTTTGCTCAGCTCAGGAGCCAGGAAGGTTCCCTGACATGCCCTTTTCTGAAATAACCTACCACACGGCCGGCATCGGACAGGGACAGGACCATACAGGACCTGCACACTGTCAAATATCTGAAAGTTCTATTCTATTGTTACTATAAAGAGTCTTCACACACTTCAAACTAATGAGCAGCTTCGTTCCACACTTCAGGACACAGAGTGGGAATCCTTCACTCGCTACATTTTACACATACTCCTGTACCATTTTAACTTCCTCCTGTACTCATTAAATCTCCTTGGTCATCACAGTTTACTTACTAGAAGCTACTTTTACCTTCTCTTTCTTTCAGAAGGGATGTTTCCTGACTGGCTCCTAAATGGTTCATTTTGAAATGGCACTGAAATTGCTGAGTTGTATTTTAAGACTGAAGCAATGTGGCTGCATCAAGAAAATCTGTTGAGGTAACAGACCAAGTCATGGTAATGGGAGGTTTGTAATTTCCAACTGCAACAAATATCTGTCTTAAAATCATTTAGAAAATAAAATAATCCAGACTTTTAAAAAGTCAGATATTTTACACTGGCAAAATAAAGCGTCGGAGCAATCAAGTGTGCATTTGGGCCAAAATAATTCTCCCGAGGAAACGGGCTTTCCTTGGTTCCAGGACTAAAAGACGCCTGTCCCCATACATCTAGTTCATCACATAATTGCTTAGCTCTGTTGAGCTGTAAAGAGAGAAGAATGAGAGAAACAATCTAACTGAGATAGTTAATATTTTGTGATGGCAGAGAGAGAAGAGGCAGGGGTTAAGGGCTCGATACCACTCCAGGAAGAGCAAATTCCAGACTGTACTCTACACGTGGATTTATTGAGCAATTTAGGCAGCCACCCTCCAGAGAATTGCTGTCACCGGCAGAAGGTACTTAAAGGGCCGTGTTCATTGCCCCAGAACACGGGAGCCGTAGGAGAAGTTCGGGTTGCTGTTTCCACGGAGGCATTTGTTTCCAAACAAAGGGCTCTCTGCCAGCTATTTTAGAAGCACTTACATATTTATACAGCCAACACTCTGCGCTGGGGATTGTCTCTGGACACCGAGGTTTTATCAATGTCTATTTAAAGCAGAATAAAAAAATAGCTCAAGATGAAAACAGGGAGTATTTCTAACCTAGAATGTCAGGCGCTTCCTTTTTTTCTCATGGGGCTGATATTTGGTTTCTCCCTCTCTGAAACTGCCACCTGTTTTATTGTCATTGGTCTCTAAGGTTATTTAAGTGGTGCTGTTTTCTTTGTAGAGGTATGTA
Organism: Petromus typicus; assembly: GCA_004026965.1. NCBI lineage: Eukaryota > Metazoa > Chordata > Mammalia > Rodentia > Petromuridae > Petromus > Petromus typicus. The sequence continues at coordinate 16,637 of PVIR01009520.1, read as the reverse complement.
AATAACAGCATTCCTAAACAAATTATAGATTTGATGGAACGGATGTATGTGCAGTCTTGAGAGAAAGTAAACCCTCTCTGTCAGGACTTTTCTATGAGCTTTATCTGGTTACACCCATCAGAGAACATACAAAAATGGGACACTACATTGTGAGAGGGTAACATGCTACTACTCGTCTAGTTAAAATAGACAGGTAAAATGGGAAGAAAAAAAATGGGCTCAATAAATAATGTGACCTAAAGTTTTCTTGACTTGACATTTTACTTTAAGTCCACCTGATTCAAATCTCTCTTAGAAAAACTTATACAAAAGCTCCTCATTCAGAATTTATAGTCTTTGAGTACTTTTTATCCTCTTCCCACTCTGGAAATACCAGTTATGTGCAGGGCAGGTGAAGAGCTAAGTAAGAATCACACCTGATTCCTACCCTGAAGACACATCTAGCCACTTCACTGAGTTCCTGTGGGTTCTCAAGACATACACACACACACACACACATGGGATCCCCTAGACTCGAGGACAAGTTTGACTCTGAAAGTCATGTCCGCAGCTGTTCCATTAACATATACTATGGACAGACAAAAGTGACCTACATGTTTCCTGACACTGGCAAAGTGTGTTGTGACTGTGTAGATGTACACGCATGTTCATTTAGCCAGAAGCGTAGTGGAAGAGAGGAGAAGAGAGGTACCACAGGCATAGAAAGCTATGTGCCCAGCCCGAGGCTGCACCATGGGACGGGACAGCACACGGGAGGGCTAAGGTGCCAGACATCGTGCCGTGAGGCCTTTCCCAGAAACCAGCGTCTGGGCAGCTGGGCAGCTGGCCTGGCTCCACCCATGCAGAGGCATTTGGAGCTATGAATCCCAGCAGATCAGCTAAAACTGCCCCCTTCACTATAGGATACAGAGCCGGGCCTCTAGAACAAATTCAAATCCGAGAGTACCTCTTGCGTAGAGTAAATGGACTGGTGGGCTGGAAGGAGCATTAGCTGTTCTGCACAGTCACCAAGGGTCACTGCCCAGCACATCTGCTCTTTGGTGGCAACACAGGCAGATCAGTATCACGGGAGGAGGACGGGTAACAGGAGCTAAATTAGCCCTCCCGCACATAATTCCTTTGCTCTTCATAATAGCTGTGTGAAGTAGGAGCTATTATAATCACATCTCGGACAAAGAACCTGGGGCACAGCGCTAGTCAATAACCTGCCGGGCCCAGGGCGCACGAAGCTGGGCTGGGATCAGGACCCAGGGGAGCCCCAGTCTATGCTGTAGGCCACACCCCTGCCCTGCTGCTCTTCAGGACGTGGGGCAGGCCATGCCATGGGAGAGTGCCCATGTCTCTCATCATCCCTCCATCGGCCTCCTGGGTGCTCGGAAGCCCGTGTGACGGATGCACCATTCACTGGCTACGCGCTTCCCTGGGACAGGACTCATCCCTGAGGTCCAAGTGAAGCAAGTCCCTCTTGCCTGTCCTCCGCATGCACAAGCGCAGAGGTGAGGAAGGGCGAGACCAAGGCAGGGCTGGAGGTTAAGGACCTGTCTCTGCACAGACTCTGGGGAGGCCGAGAGTTGCCTCCACCTGTGAGTTCTCTTGGTCATCCTGTCAAGACACAAGAAAGCAGGAGCAGCTGACGTGTAACCCAGGCCACCGTCCTGGTTCTTCACATATCGCCTGGCCACTAAGCTGTTAGGAGTTCATTCTCAATAGCTTTCATGAATTTTGCTTCACTAAATTTAGAATACATTTTTACATTATTATTATAAGGGGAAAATAGCTTCATTTACTGTAAGGAGAACACAAGGGTGAAAAGGAGTTTTTAGGCCAAAAGCCTGTTTTGGTCAAGTTTTACTGGAGCGAAGCCATGCTCAGATATGATGCTCTTATTCTGCAAGAACGGGGTAGCTGGGACTGGTACTGGATGGCCTTGGAAAGCCTGAAATGTTTGTAATCCATTCATATCAGAAAAAGTCTGCACATCTCTGAAATAAATACAATCCAATCCCAGCCAAATATTGGTCCCTGTCTGGTATGTTTAAAATAGAAAAAAAAAAAAAAAGGTATTAGTAAAGCCTTGAGAAATATTCTTTCTAGAAGTATTAATTCAGGGTCTAATGGCATCCACCTGAGATTTTCCTCATTGGTAATAAAAAGACTATTCGGTAATGTAAAGGGAATAGCTTTATCACCTTATGATTTGATTCCATTCCACACAAAGTCCAATTTATTCTAAAATTATGTTTCACATTACTGTGTGCACAGTTTAGTCAGAGAAATACCGCATCAAACTAGTACATATGTCAGGTGGCATGTAAAGGACACAAGATGATACGGGAGCAGATACGGGTAAAGATACTGGAAACTTGGACAGAGTACTGAACACGCCCAAGAGCTCCACTGTTAGAGAATTAAAGCACTGTTAAAGGATCCTGCTGACTGAAATTCAGACCCATGCACTAGGCCAGCAGTGACTTGAGGGTGTCTATCTTGATTGCTTTGAATATCAAAAAGCAGAGTCCATACCCTCCTGTCCTACTTGTCCCATTGGGTGGCCTGAGGTCTTGGGAGATGCTGTAATTTGAATATCAAACATTCTCCAAAGGCCCAAGTGTGGTATGGCACCATGGGACGTGATGGAGACTCGCAAAGGCACAAGGTGAGTGGGTGTGTGCTTGACTCCCTCCCTCCCGTCTTTGCCTGCTGATGCCGTGTGGTGAGCAGCTAATATACCCACTAATATTCTGCCTTAACTCAGGCCCCTAAACAACACAGCCAACCGACGAGGTACAAAACTGCAAGCTAAAACAAACCTTTCTCTCCTTATAAGCTATTTATCTCAGGTATTTGTCACAGCAACAGAAGGCTGACGGAGAATGCACCAATGGTAAAACACTTAGTGACAGTCAACAGTCCCGGCAGCACTGATATTCCCTCAGCTTCCTTCCCTAGATGGTTGAGCCCACTGGGTGGGCAGAGGAGGAGGTTTGGTTGGGAGAAGGGAGATGAGAGATCCAGAGGAGACACCAGCCATAAAGGCCCACGGAAGGCTTGGATGGAAAGTGCTCAGCGAGTCCGGAAAGGAGGCTGCGGAAAGATCACATCCCCTGTGGTTCGGCACTGCCTGGGAGACCCTGGTGACCTCACTTCGAGCTGCCTGCTGCAGGAAGACAGCCAGGTGCCCTTTCTGACACCCCAGTTCAGTTTTCTCCCTGGAGTTGGGTTCCATGATACCAGGATACTTTCTCATTCTCTGATTACACATGTCCTGGCATCTCCAGGCAGATGAGCCACCTGTCTCCCAGTTTACAGATTAGCAGCCAAGGCAGGGAGTTATTTGTTTCAGAAACTCTGCTTGCAAACTTTACTTTAATTGTTCGGACATAATATTTAGAGTTGTCCAGGCACCCCAGGGCACAATAAACAGTGCAAAAAGAGCAGAGACTCTCCTCTTCCTTATTCTCCTCTAGTACAATCAAGGCTGTACTTACCAGACAAGTAAACAACTGTGTCAGCGGCAACAGAGGCACACTGTGCCACCAATGAGGAGCCCACGAAAACAGCTGTCCTTTCGTTTACACCTGTTGTGTGCCAAACAGTGTTACAGACTGTTACGGTGAGGTCCAACCCACAGTGTGACCCTGTAGAGTTGCTGGGATAGCACTCAGGTGTGGGTCAGCTCCCTCCATCTGAAGAAAAATTAGGCACCAGCCTCACTCTGAGATAGCTAGAGGGTAGGGCAAGATCAGAAGACAGGGAAAGCGAACTTAAAAGCCCTCTGCTCTTTCTCCTGCTCTGTTCGGTTGTATAATGGAAATTTTTCGTTTTTCTAAAGTGAGACTGTACTGAGAGTGTCCCTGCTTCAGGAGACGGCCAGCAGGGAGAAGTGTATTAGTAAAGCTAAAGGAATTTTAATACTTCCTTTGGAGTCTGAGTGTTAATGGGCTTTGAGTCCCACAGTGGCACTGACATCACTAGGCTGCTGGTACCCAAATGGAATTTGTCTTTTTTTCAATATCCTGGAGAGATGTAGGAAAACATTAAGACTTGGCAAGTACAAAGGGGTTGCTGGTTTTTATTTTCCAACTTCCAGGACATTTAAAAAACATTAAAATACAAAGTATGAACCTCTCACTGAGTTCTTGGGGCTCTTTGGGGATTTGTGCACCACGGAGCAGAAGGTGAAGGGGTGGTGGTTAATGGTACCTGTCTGTTGAACAGAACAAAATGATTGCAATGAACCTTGAAAATGTAGTAACAAGGTGAGATGTAACATGGGAACAAATGAAATAAATTAAAATTAGAAAGATATTAAGTGTCCTGATGATGATTTCTACGTAATTTCCCAGGTACACAGGGCAACTTACAATATACATTTCTTATTATTAAGCCAGTAAAATCCTGCAAAACCAATGAGCAAAGTATAATTTGTACACCAGCAAAGGTGATTTTTCACTGGGGTCAAGTGCCTTTAGTCCAGCAGGTTTGTTTTTATGTAGGTTTAACACTAAAGCAGAAGTGAGAGGAGGAACAAAATTATCTGGTAGAAGTAGCTAAGTATCTGCCCAAAACACATGCATTTCCTCCAGCTGAGCCTGGGGACAAGAATGCTGAAATAGGTATCAGAATGTAGAGACTTTATAAAGGGCTGTTTTTAAGCTCAGTGCGTCCCAAGTGAGAAGGTGTCAATGAGTGAGTGGAGAATCTTACATTCAGACAGTACTGAACCATTCTGCTCTACAAATATACTTATGAAAAAGTCATAGAACAAAGAATATTGTGGAATACATATCTAATGGCATTTTCAAACAAAGTCAAAAATATGTTTTACCCAGCATGCAAGGGCATGGACTACATACATATAAAGTCATAAAACTATGAAATGTCTTCTGGTTTCCTGTGGTCTTCTAACACCAATGGTTAGCCTGTCTCAGGGTCCTCTTCTTTTGTCAGTGAGCAATGTGATTGCAAAAGCGAGGTGAAGCTGAGCTCCCCATCCCTCCCTTTTTCCAGCCCAGCTCAGCTCTCGGCTTTGCACATTATTCAAAACAAGTAGGAGGGAAAAAGACCTGCTCAGTCCAGCTTTGTTCCCAGCTGAACACGCTAGAGGATCAAATGTCGTGGAAGAAGGTAACTGAAAAGAGAAAGTGGTTTGTGGAAACCTGTTGTCCAAACAGGATTAAAAGCATTGGTTCTCATGTCATGCCTGGACTAGGAATCAATACTAATGTTCCTCTTACCCAGGTATAAAACGTAAGCCCAGAGAAGTTGAATAACTTGTTGTGGGCCCTTCCCAGATATGTGAATGAGAACTAATGAAATAGATACACACCCAGAATAGTTTCAGGTCTGACAACTTTTCAGAAATAAAGCCACAGAGAAGCTCAGCCTAGTTTTCTTTTTTAAAATGGCCTCATGTAACCGCTTGGCCAGTAACTTCATTAAGCCAATTTCCTGAGAGTATAAGGTGAGAAAGATATGATACTTGTCTTTTAGGCATTTATATTGCATTTGATTTTAGCCAAAAGGTTGAGAAGGGATATTCTGATAGTCTCCAAACAAGCCAGGAGACTTCCTGGTGTGTGAAATACACTGCAGTACATTTGCAGTTTGTGGTAATATGTGCAAAGCACTATGGGAACATAGCAGAAGAGTGAGTATCTCTGGCTAGGGTATGTGATGGAGCTCAGGGAAACTCTGTAGAGGAAACGGGGTTCAAGAGAAGCAGGAGGAGGTATACAGTCAGTGCAGGTTCAAGGCTATGACCAGTGCGGGTTGATGCAGCTGGAAGCCTGGTGTCTATTGCGAGGAGGGGAGGCCAGGATGACAAAACGGATCAGCCGCAGCAGCATACAGGGACCCTGCCAGGCCACTTCCCAGAAGTTGGTATCTGCGGACCAAGGGGCCACTCCCAGCCCTTCACCTGTTTCTGCAAATAAAGTTTTACGAACCATAACCATACTGGTCTAAATATGTGCTGTGTTTGCTCTTGTGTTATGATAGCAAAAATCACATGGCCCATGAAGCCAATAGTATTTTTTAAAACTTTTTTTTTTACAGGTCAGCTTTTAAAAACAGTGTGCTGGGCCAGGGATTTAGCTCAGTGGCACTGTGTCTGCCTTGCAGGCACAAGGTCCTGAGTTCGATGCCCGGTACTAAAAAGAAAAAAAAGTGTGTTGACCTCTAACAATTTGAACTATTTATTTAAAGTTATGGGCCGGGGAGTTAACTCAGTGCTTCCGGCACCTGTCTTGCAACCGCAAGGACCCGGGTTCGATCCCTGGTAACCACATAATACTGGGCATGGAGACTCACCCCAGCAGCAACCAGTACCACATACCACAGTGCCGGGCATGGTGGCTCACGCCTGTAATGCCAGCACTCGGGAGGCTGAGGCAGGAGAATTGCTGTGATGCGAGTTTGAGGCTGAGCTCAGGGCCAGCCTGAACCACAAAGTGAGACCCTGTCTCAAAAAACCTAAAAAAAAAAAAAAAAAAAAAAAAAAAAAAAAAAAAAAATTAAAAAAAAGAAAGTTATGTAACTGACTCCATATGATTGAATTTTCTGAGATCCTTAACCCTAAAAGTTCTAAGTAACATCATAAATGTTTTTCTTCCATGACATGGACAATTAGCTGTTTATATCAGGCAGGCATGGTGCCACTGAGCTAAATCCTCAACTATAGCTGTTTATATCAGAAGCTTATCTGACCATCTCACAACACAGTGTCATTTACGATTTCTCTTTTATTTCTTGTTTTAAAATAAGAGTTTGCTACAAGCTTTCTTTTACTGGTGTTTTTACAAGCCTCTCTCCCCACAGTAGCTCATCATTTAACTTGGAGACATTCTGCTTCCTTTGCCTCTTCCAATACTTAGTAAATTGTTGTACCACTTTTAGAATGCTGCTGAAAATTGATTTTTTTCATCTCTCATTACCATTCTCAAGTTTTACATTCTGACAGACAGCTACTTCCTTGATTCTGAAAGTAGAGGGAATATCCACCAGCCTTTATGGAACAGAAAAATAGAAATAATCACAGTTTTCTAGCACACAGTATTAAATAGAATATCTTTTAATAGTCAAGCCCTTTACACATTTAAAATAAAATTTGATCTATAAGAATTAAATGTGCACAAGATTTTCTAGGACTTACATCTCTAATACAGAGCAAAGAATGTGGTTCTTTTATTAACCACCAGCAATAAAACAGAGTAGAAAAAGTAATTCAGAGTTTTAAAAGCTGCTTTTTATGGCACACAGTATATAAGTCAGTCTGAGTGCAGGCCTAACCCTAGGCCTGCTCCTTACCAGCTATGTCTCAGGCTCCAGAATTGTCAACAAGAAGACAGGGGAGGAACGGTATGTGAGGGTTGTGAGGATTGATGCATTAAAATAAGTATACACACATATGGAACATCCTATCTATGAGTTCTCACTATACTAGGATTCTTAGATTTCTTTTGGCTTTTCCCTCAAGAAACCCCAGAAAGAACTAAGGAGATGAAACGAGACTATTACATGGCCTTGATTTATCATGGTGGATATGAGATCATTTTTGCCTCATATCTTCCTATCTGTAATCTTTTGGCACTGCTGGGGATGAATCTTGAGTCTGACCTATACTAGGTACATACTGTCATGGAGCCACAAGCCATGCTGCCTCCTGTCTTCCTTCTTCTCCACTGCTGTCCCCTGTTCTTCCTCCATGCTGACATGCATTGGGTGGTCCTAACCTAACCCAGGGCTTTAAAGACTGACTCAAGATCCACACTGGCTAATGACAATATTCTGTCCTGTGGGTAAAGCAGTGTGTTCATAAAGGATCAAATGTCTCAAGTTAGGCCAGTGAGAATCCGACCTCAACCGCTGACAGAGTGAGCTCAGTCTAAGAGTCTCTCTTTGCTGGGTAGAATGGCAGCCAGCTTGAAGCTTCAGGTAGCCATGTTTGCTAGCCATACAGAAAACCTTCCTAAGAAGAAAACCAATACTGTAAGAAAATAGCTGTGAGAGATGAAAAGAAACAATACCCTAGAAATAAACATGTGTCCTTGGATCCAGCTATGTTTCTCTGGACTTTTCAGTTATATGTGTCAGATTGGGGTTTTGTTGTTGTTGTTAGCTTAAACCATTTTGTGCTGGGTTTTCCCTCACTGCTATCCAAAGGGTTGCGCTGTACCTCAATGAAATGACAAGCCCTACAGATGGAATGAAATGTGGATCTTGCTAATCTTGCTCCTCTAGAGAAGGCAGTGAGAGAACAGAAGGCAGACTTGGTTCTGTCTTTGGCCAGTCAGGGATTGCTGGGAAAACCATTTCACCTTTCCAGGTCCTGCTGTACTGTATGTCACATGAGAGATGTGAGTGAAAATCAATCTCTAAGATCCCTTTTCAGGTCTAACATTCCACAAGGATCTATTATCCTTGGGTTCATTTCAATTGCGTAGACTGTGGGATAATTGCTTACTGATTCTCATATTTTCCTGCTTCCTTCTGTTTCAACTTTAAAAACATTGTATTAGTCTCTCAATTCCTACAGTCCAAGTGTTTATTTCCTCTTCAATTTCCTTCTAAGAAAAATATTTATTTTCATGTACTTGGACATAATGATTCAACTTTCTTCCCATTTCTATATTTTAAAATCTAATTAAGGTGATAAGTTCCCTGAGAGTTGAAGCTATGGTTTTCCTGTGGGTGTAAACATTATTTTTTAAAATTGCCAACCAAGCTGCCAGTTTTTACAGAGCAGCAGGATATGGGTTTTAAGTAATGTAAGCAGGAAATGGGTCTCTGGCTCACACAAAATAAATGCAAAAGGACTGATTTTTCCTGACTTCACATCTGGCATGCTAATTTATAATTTCAGGCTGAACTAAAATTGTCCCACAGAAATCCACTGTAGCATCCATATCTGCAGAACATCAGACTAAAAATGGAGCAGGAGGTGATCACCCTGAGAGTCTCACACAAATAGCCTGGTTACTTCAGGTCACCGTGTCTTTCCCTTCAGGGGTAGGATCTGGGCCCTGAGATGGCTGAACCTCAGCTTCATGTCTCCACATTTATGGATTTCAAGTAATTCAGTATCTCATAAGTTTGGGGGGATCAAAGTGAAGTAGGTGAAGTGTGGTCAAGTGACACATCATTTGCAGCGAGAACTGCCCAGAGGGAGTAGTCCACAAGACACTTCTCTGAGTAATGACCTTGTTCGTTCTTGTTCATGCAAACTATAAAACAAACAGGATCCCAACTCCAAAGGCATTAGTGGGCACTTCTTGGCAAATATAACAAAGTGTCCTAGAGGCAGAGATTTCACAGGGTTTGTTGAGTAATACAGTGATGTCATTAAAGCTCTGATCTCTATTCTTTTTTGCATCCACAGAACCTGCTTTGTCCAACAGCTGACTTTCTTGGGGTCAGAAGATCCCTACCAGGGACCTCATAGCTGCTTCCTTCCAAGTTCTCATGTTCTGTGTCCAAACACTCTAAGCCAAGGCTTGAATTATGTCTTATTGGACTGTCCTTGGTTACATGTTTGCACATTGACCTGACAACTGTGGTTGAAACTGAATATAAGCTGATTGGCTTGAGCTGACTGAGTCAATTCCAGCCCTCAAGAGTAGAAACTCAAAGGTATAAAGACAAAATAAAATCTGAGTGCCATTTTGAAAGGTGAAGGGACAGGAACACAGGTAGGAAAGGCAGCGGCAGGCGTCACCAGGAAGCACCCATTACAATCTCTCGGGAGCAGCTCCCAGCAGAGGGCCAGTCTTTGAGCTAAATGCTCTCAAGACAGTGCTGTTTTTCTCTGTAGGGAATGTCTTTCTTCCATCACTCTTTTCACCAGGGCCACATCCTTTTGCCCAAATCCAAGACCTCTTCCTCTATAGCACAGTTCCTTAAATCCACTCTAAGATTTTCATTGATTCTAAGATTTTCATTCACTGGCATCCCCAGGATCCTTCCAGCCCACCTCATTCAATGACTCATACATACAGTGACCTTCCCCAAATGCCCCCGATAAGACAAATGAAAGGGCAGCCATACCATGAGTGCTTCACCTGCCACATATCCCAGTCACTTCCAGCAGCTACTCTAGCCAGGCTTTGTATCTCTTTCTTATTCCCTATATTTGTATCAAAGAAAGAATATCAACATGAAAAAACCTGTAGTATATTCATTCTATTTTAACAATATTATGTATTTATGAATAACCAATTTTTAATTTATTAAAATGTTCTCTTCTGCATTATTAAAAGATGTTCTTTAATGGCTTGGAAGAGAAAAGCTAAATAAAGTTGTGAAAAATGCTAATATTTCAAGTTTCAAATTGTTTCTTCTAAAGTGAAAATTATATGATTCCTCCTATGCAAAAAAGGCAAATTAGTACTTCTCTTACTATTCATGCTTCCTGGTTTATTTTCTCTCCTTGCCATGGAGATGCTTGTTTGCACTATCCAGATGGAGAAATGGGGTCATCAGGGGCTGTGCAATCAGTCTGGGATACACAGTGGGTCAGTAACTGCTCTGGAATACAAATATGCCATCCACGACACCCAACTCCTGCCTTTCCACCAGCTACCACTCAAGGTTTATCTGAAAATCTTCATACTTATTCCATTTTTGTGTCATCTGTTCATACCCACTCTCAGCAATGTGTTGTCAGTACCATGACAGATTTTCTCATGCTGACACCCTTCACGATTCTACTTCAGAAGCTGAGCAAATATATTTACAGATAAGGCAAAGAGGGAAAATGTTTTCGAGATTCCACTTACATTCTTTGGACATTCCCACTTCAAAGCACTTCTGGAGTCGGCAGTACTGGCATCGATTCCTGGTGACTTTATTAATAACACAGTTCTTATCTCGATGACAAGTATAAATCATGTTCTTCTGAATACTTCTGCGAAAAAAGCCCTGGAAGCAAGCAAGATGAGCAAATTAAGTATAACATCCCAGCTTCATGAAAAATCAAAACCAAACTTCCCAATGAATTCATTGCTCTTCTTAAGGAACAAAGTGATGATAGCAGAGAAGTTAACTTATTATAACCCCAAAGACCCTTATCAAACATTGATAGCTCACTCTTTATTACAGACTCAAAAGCCTCTCAATCCAAACTACACCATTCTTATCCCCCTAAAAGAAAAAGAATATGAACCTGGTTTACATGAAAGACATCAGGCAGAGCTGGATCCCTCCAAACAGGCTTAGTTCAACTAACTTCCTCATTGGGCAGAACAATCTCAGGTGAGTCCATCACCAAGAAAGCTAATACACAAGGAACTGGATCTGCATAAGAAATTAATTTGCTTCTTGCAAGAATTAGGTCTTTCTAAGGAATATTCTCCAAATTCTTTTATATAGTTGGCTCCCATCATAGCATTTAAAATATGATTTAATCTGGTTAAGTGCTTAGAATAAAAATCATCTAAAACTGGAAACAAGGCAGAAAAATGAATATCTGCCTATTTAATGGCAGGGTTGTGCTGCCCACGATGGTAGCTGTTAGTCACAAGTGGCAATTCAAATAAAAATAAATTAAAATTAGTGTTGCAGTTCTCCTGCTATATGAGCCACATTTCAAAAGCTCAGCAAATGCATATGACCAGTGTCTACCATCCTGAACAGCCATATGTAGAATATTTTCATCACTGCAGAAAGTTCTATCAGGTAACAATGTTCTACATTACTGACTGGCAACCCCATTTATGATCTTTGGAAGTTTAACTTGGTTGACTTATTTTTTTACTATCCATTGAATACAGGCTCTAAAACATTACTGAAGATTGGTAAATTAAAATAAATTTTGTCTAGTGTCAGTACAAAGGATTTTTCCCTGGACATTAAAAATGATCCCACAGATCACTGTTTTATTGCTTTGTGGGATATTAACTATATTTATCCTTTGCAACCTTATTCCAATATTCCTTTTGCCTTTCATAATATCTGCCTCTATACTTACGTATGCATTTTTCTCATGGCATCCTTTATCTTTGTCCTACTACTGTATTCCCCTCAGAAGTAAGTTAAATGAATTTCTGACATGTGCGTACTGAATACTGAGGTTTTGTTTAACTTTTTGAAAATTATTTTGACAACAGAAACAACTTATCCTGATATCTGTGAAATGATGAAATAAAACAGACATTAGACTCTACAACCAAAGGTCCCCAAAACTCTTTGTCGCCTTTTCTACGATACTTCTTCGCAGACAATGGATAACTGAGTGATGCTTGCTGAAATCACAGATGGATAATGCGAAAGGACATATCTGTTGTCTTTCTCTCTTCTAATTTCTCACCAGAATCCTCTGTTTCCCTAAATATCAAAAGCAAGAAATGTCACCTCATTATTTGTGGTGTGACTTATACCCACCCAAGAAATTATTCCCATGAATATAAGAAACATACCACCAAATGTGTTGCGCATCTAAGAGTAACTTCCCCTATTGTACATTAACACTGCAGGAGCTAGAGAGAACAACATTCAGTGCTAAAGCACATAAGCAAAGACAGCTCATCTAACATATACTGTTTAGTATATTTATGTAGGCACCCTAGGATTCCATTATCTAAATAAACCTATTTTTACTAGCAACATTCAATGTAAGTATCTGGAAATCTGGTCTAAGGTTGCAGCCCAAGTCATATATTCTAGACAGGGACATTTTACAAGAAAACAAAGTTTATTTTTATACTTCTGGTGCTACAATATGCTCAGAATCTAAAATTACAGGCTATAAGCACTTTGAAAAAATCTAAAAAAAAAAATTCTGTGCAGAATGGTCACCTCAAAACATAGCTTTCCTTGCAAAAATTACCTACAGGCCACTTTTGGCTGCCAGATGTACAAGGTCAATTTATAGAAGTGTCCATCGCTCCCCTGACAAGAAGCATGGATCTAATGCCGTGGTTGTCTCTGCATGTGTGAAAAATATGAGGTATAGACAAAAGTAACCTCCTCTGTTCATTAAAAACTGAATATTCAGCTCAGCAAATTCTTCATGAGCGACTGTGAGGCACAGAAAAACAATTTTATGGTGCTCCAATGAAAGAAAGGAGAATTAAAGAACTTTATATATCACTAATTACCTAGTCAGTCTGGTTCAGTAACAATGACAGCAGAAACTAAATAGGACGTCTTAGTTTTCCAAATCAGTGTTTTGGCTGGATTTCAGGAGAAGGTCTAAGTTTCAGTAAATCATTTCCACTATGGTAGAATACTTGCTGACTCAAATGCATGCTGTGAGGTATTTTTATACATGGTTTGCACAAACAGAAATGCCCTCTCAGCCACAGAAGGGTTTGCACCATAAAGGCCTCGTCTTCCATTATGAACGGTTATGTGACCCTCGTTCCCCTCTAGAACACTGCTCTGAGCACCTACTGTGTGCGTGCATGTCCTCACTAAATATTCTTTACTATTGTATATGTTTGTTCTCTTTACTTTTAACATTATTTAAAGTGGAAATCTTTAATCTGTGGCTTAATTGGAAAATAAGCATCAAATGTCCATATGAGAAGGGACTTATAAATTAAAGAAAGTCAAATAATACAATATTCAGATGTTATTTCATTCTCCCTGGACATTGGATCCACTTGAGGCATGGATCCCCAGGCCACCTCACCCTTGCTGAAACAGGAGCTCAGCAAGCAGCAGACACACCAACAGTGACTCGAGATTTTCTCTTCGAGGAATTCCGAGAAAATAAACTAATGCATCCCTATGTGAGTCGGTGTGATTCAAAGCCATGGACCTGTATGAGCTAAAATTAGAAGCCATGTAAGCTGAAAGACACAACTATAATTCAAAAAATGTCATATAAAACCAGGCTTTAGAATTTCATACTAAGTTCAATACACTTAAAGCGAATGGAAGAGTAGACACTTCTGGAGGAGCAAAGACCAAAAAGAGGAAGCATGTAAAGAACCAAGTTGGCTCCATTTGGCATGGAAAGCTGCGGGAAGAGAAACAGGACACCACAAAGGCTTTTGGATCTCCTGGAAGTTGAGCTCCTTGACCATGGGCTCCCCAGCACCCGAGAGAGGACTTTGGCAGGTGATAACTCTATGAAGCTAAGCTCTCTTGTCTCCTGAATGAGGAGCTGGATGATTTATTTACAAGTTCCTATCCAGCTGTAAATGGGATTTTAAGTGTGTCGCCACACCCAGAAGAGAGGAGTTGGTTTGCGACTGAAGTGAGGGAGTTTCTAGAGGAAAGAAAAGGAGGTGGTGTTGGAAGACTTTCCTATTGCAAGAATGGAGATTCTGTCTTTGTTGTGGTGGGGGTGACACCACGGATTGGGGCCTTGGTGTTGATCTTTATCCTTGGGCCTTTTTTCTTTTATTTTGAGACAGGATCTCATTAGGTTGCTACACAGCAACTCACAATAATACATCAGCCTCAGTCTCCCAGAGGGTGGGAATCACAGGCCTGTGCCACCATTCCTGGCTGAGAAGGGTCACCTTTTCTGAACAGGCTAGAGCTTTAAAGGACACCAGCCAGAGGGATTTCAGATTTGAGTCGGCACAACACCTCAGAGAGGAGCCTCAGTGGGCCCCTGTGGCTGCATTGGTGCAGGAATGCTTCAGGAAGTATCCTAAGCACTTTCTTCCCCTTGCAAACCCAGGAGACTTTTCTGATGTGCCCTCTTCAAGGAAGCCTTCTCTGATTAATCCGAGCACACCTCAACAGTGCTGCTTCTGCATAACCTCACTGTTTTACTTTCCTCCTAGTCACACATATCCAAGGATGATACCTAATATATTAAACCACAATACCAGAGAGTGCAGTGGACATTGTGTATTTCTCCTTAAGGGTATCACAGTACCAGGACCATGCATGCCACCTTCCTCGCTGGTATCAGTGTCTCCCTGGCAAGGGACAAGGCTGCACACAGATGCCAACTTCCAAGAGCTACGGCAGACAAGTTGGTGGCACCCATGGTAGCTCTTTTAATCCTGTTACCACAGAACTGGGGTCCAACCAAAAAGGGAGGCTCAAATGGCATAGAACATTACCCATGCATATTAGAGACCTTTGATTCATGTATTAATAATGATGGAGTGTTCATTATTACACAGATCGCTTCTGTCTCACCCTGGGAGCATAAAGTACCACTGTGCTGTCTCATTCCTTATCAGCCACAGTACAGAAACACCCCTAAATCAAAAGGAAAGATAATTTTTACAACTAAATATCCTGCTATACCAAAATATCTAAAACTCCTGATTTCCTTGATAGAAATCCTTAAACACTAAATCAATTATGGACATGGGGGAAGATAATCATTTCCCTCCCATCTGCGTATTTTGATGTGAAATTAAGTTAGGTCACTTTTACCTTTAATATTCTAAATCATTGCTCTAGATTTTTTCTATGCATGGACCTGTGTCAACTCCTAGTTTTCAGCTGTTATTGGGCGTAGCATTCTTTCATCTACCACAGAGGGTGACTTTGTTAGGTTAGATACTGGCCAAACAACTATGAATTAGGCTTTAGTTCAGGCACATGTGGACCTGAATTCTGATTCTGCCACTTGCTACCTTTATGATCTTGAATGAGTTATGCTCAGGCTTCACATTCCTTCCCTATAAAAAGAGGATTATAAGAGTACTCTAGGAGATTACTGTGTGATCCAAGGACGGAATGCATGAAAAGTATTAGCATATTGTCTCAAATTTAACAAGTATCCATGAACTGTAGCCACTATTATGGTAAAACTTCTTTGTTCAATGATTTCTTTAAGGAAAACTCCAATATGTATTTTGTGTTTAAAATGAAGACTTCCAAATGAGAATCAAAATGTGCCATGTACAGATGTAAATTCTCAATGCTAAATGCAATCATAATGTAGGTATAAAATGTACCAATAAAATCAATTTAGAAAAATAAATAAAAACTTCCAAACAGTAGAATATGCTGCTCTGAGCAGCGTAGGTTTTTACAAATGGACAGTCTCATGATTCCAAATGCCATCTCCACATGTTCTCATTCACTTACCAACTCATTCATTCAGTGCTAGTCAGAAAGGAAGGAAGATGGGATTTCTAAAGATGTGTAAGGCATGTGTTAGGCCCTTTCTCAACCTATACAAAATGAAGACAAGTAAACACTATGTAGCAGATGCTATTAAATAGTATTGTAAGAACAACCATGGACATAGAAAATGGAAGAGTGTCCACTGTACTGTCTGGAGTACAGTACGTGCACAGAAAATGTCTATTAAGTAAATGAAGGCCACAAGAACTCAGTGAGCTAGACGAGAAGTGACACTTGAGCCCCAGCTCTAGCGAAGGGGCAGGATTTCGATGGCAAGCTCTTCCTTAAGAAGAATATTATAGGTGGATGACAGAGGGCAGAACTTAGGAGGCACAGGAGTGGCCAATGCTTCAGGTGAGCAGAGATGTGAATGCTGGGACCGTGCATGTGTAAGACCCAACAGCAAGAGGGGGTTCATGTCGAATAGGGAAGTCTGAAAGGCATGCCAGGCATTACATGCCATTGGGAAGGCAAGATCACAATTATATTCTCTCAGGATGGCCCAGGGAGCTGGGAGTCACTGACTTCACACATACTGAAGTAGATGTCAGGATCTAACTATGAAGGCAAATACCTAATACCCTGACGGTCCT
>PVIR01009519.1:10077-53044 GCA_004026965.1 Petromus typicus | reverse complement strand
TCTAGTTTTCTGATGCAGGAATTCAGAGTTACAAACTTCCCTCAGAGCACTATTGCCATTGCGTCCTGAAGGTTTCCAGTATCTTGTATTGGTGATTGTAGCAGCTAATTCCTTTCTTGATTTCTTCTTGAGCCATTGATGATTCAAGATGGTACTGTTTAGTGTCCGTGTGTCTGCATACTTTCCATGGTTTCTGTTCCAAGGAGGGGACTCCTAGTTTCATTGCCGTGATCTGATGATATGGGGGCAGTGTCAGTTCTTTTGCACTTACTGCGGCCTGATTATGAGCTAGAATGTGGTGAGCTCGGGAGAGAAGCCCACGTGCTGCCGAGACGGACGTGTTCCGCCGTGGCCAGGTGGGACTCCGCAGACACCTGGTAGATCCATCCTTCAAAGGTTTGCTTCAACTTTGATATTTTTTTGTCAAACCTTTTTGTCTAGTTGATCAGTTTGTGAAATATGAGGTATTGAGCGCCCCCATTATAATTGTGGTATTCAGCTAATTTTTATATCCAGTGCTGTTGATTGTATTAAGTTGGGTGAATATATGTTTCTGATTGCTGTCTCTCCCTAAATCGTTCCCTTTCCCAATATGGTTGGCCTTTTCTGATCAGTTTTGATTTAATATCCACCTTGTCTGAATTAGGGTAGCTTCTCTTGCTCTAAGTGTCCATTGCCTGAAATAATGTTTTGCATTCTTGGACTTCTAACGTGTGAGCTTCTTTTTGAATTAAATGCATTTATTGCATACTGCACGTTGAATTTTATGTCTTGATCCCTTCTGCCAGTCTGTGTCCCGGCTTGGGCCCCCTGACAGTGAGAATTATGACTACAGGTGCTGCTCCCGCGGCAAGAAGACTTCCTCTGCCTCACGTGCTCTGAGGGTTTCCTTCTGCGATGCACAACTTTTTATGCACATTTTTTCTGTCCTAACATCATTAGCATAAATGTCTTTTCCCCTGCTGGTCATTAACACACTGATATTCTCCAGTGAAGAAAAATAATCAATTTTTGAAGAATTTCAACTTTAAACCAAAACTCATCGTAGAAAGGTCTGGAGAGCAGCGTGCGGCCAGCACTTCCTCTCTCGGGGCACCGCGTTCTTGGTGCTGAGTGAGCAGCACCGACCATGACAGGATGTTACGGGCCTGGGCTCCAGGCGGGCCTGCTTCTCCACAGGGGCCTCCGGGCAGCGGCGCTCAGCCTGCAGGACGCAAGGAAAATAAGCTCTTGTACTGTTTATGTTTTGAAACAGGTAACCACCAAAGCCAAGCAGCTGAAGGATTCAGTTACCTGCTCCCCAGGTGAGTCAGCACCCACTGTCGCCCACTAATCTAATGTAAACCCCTTTTTATAATAGCTTCTTGAAATATAAGCGTGGGATAGTTTTACCCAGTGAAGACCATTCCTACTGATCATTTCTCTGAAAGGGACTGAATTCTAGGCACTGACAAGCCAGGCCAGCCCTGCACACGCAGTCAGT
Organism: Petromus typicus; assembly: GCA_004026965.1. Taxonomy (NCBI): domain Eukaryota; kingdom Metazoa; phylum Chordata; class Mammalia; order Rodentia; family Petromuridae; genus Petromus; species Petromus typicus. The sequence goes on along the minus strand of PVIR01009519.1, from coordinate 51,561 downwards.
AATGAGAAGTGAGGTTCTACGGCTCTTGTGGGAAAGGGTATATAGAACACCAGTCTGCGTGTCACACTAGTACCCTGGGCCATCTCCCTATGCTGCCTATCACCAGCCTCCATGCTGCTCTTGGGACAGATGAGCAGCCTCTCTGAGAATTTGTTTCTGCAAATCAAGTCTCGGCCAGGCATGATAGAACATGCCTCTCAGCACTCAGGAGGCTGAGGCAGGAGAATCACTGCCAGTTCAAGGCCAGCCTAAACTACATAGTGAGACCCTGTCTCAAAAAACAGAAAACCTGGGCCAGGGATTTAACTCAGCGGTTCTGGCGCCTGTCTTGCAAGCGCAAGGGCCTGGGTTCGATTCCCCGGTATCCACATACAATACTGGGTGTGGAGACTCACCCCAGCAGCAACCAGTACCACATACCACAGTGCCGGGCGTGGTGGCTCACGCCTGTAATCCCAACACTCGGGAGGCAGAGGCAGGAGGATTGCTGTGATGTGGGTTTGAGGCTGAGCTCAGGGCCAGCCTGAACCACAAAGGGAGACCCTGTCTCAAAAACAAAAGGAAAACACAATAAAATAATGATAAACCAAAGGAGAAATATGCACCCTACCCACTGTGTGGTCTTGGAGTCACTGCATAGCAGTTCACAGTCCAGACACCGTATCGTGTATTAAAAGTTTCAGCTTGGGCCTTCTTTCTTTTCCTTCCTTCTCTTGCGTTTTTCAAGACAAGCATTCACTGTTGCCCAGCCTGGCCCTAGACCCATAGACCCCAGCCCCTGGAGCTGGGGCACAGCCTCACCGGGCTCGCGCTGCCCCCCTGGAGCTGGGACACAGCCTCACTCTCGCATGCGCTGCCTCTCAGCGCAGAGAAGGAGGGACAGCAGAGAGACCGCGACTGGCCACGTGGGGCTTCTGAAAATTGAAGTTCAGCTTGATTAAGTACATTTTAAAATGTAGCTAGTAGAGGCATGTTAAGTGGTTAACAGCGTCAAAGAATTATTTTTTTGTTTTAATGATCTTTGCTAAGTCATTGAGTGACTGTCTGAGTGGCCCCGCCCAGGCAGGGTTTAAATTTGCTGTTCTCCTGCCTCGGCCTCCCACGGTGCTGGGATTCCACAGAGTGCTTTGTGAGACAGCAACCAGTGCCAGCCTCATATTCATGCTCCCTCTGGCTCTGCATCTTTGTCCACACAGGAGATTGTCATTTTTTATTTCTCTTTTTAAAAAATTGGATTTCACCATATGACTGAAAGGTAGGCAATTTGTCTTTTCCCTATGCATGTTGTTAATATTATTTGTATGTCTTACTTCATGAAGTAAGAGGATTTAACGAGCAACGTTTTCTGCCGTTTGTAGTAGGTCCTTGACTTAGGAACACAGTTCATTCCCCAGAGCTGGCTGTAACTCAAGTTGGTCAGCTGAAGGCGCAGGCTTCTCCACGCAGCTTTTATAATCTCCCTCCTGTGCACAGGCAGAGCTCAGTGTCCTTAGACCCGGACCAGAATTTCTGAGTTAACCCCATACAGGAGAGGATGTTGTCATGTTCCTTCCACACCTCTTCAAGGGGTAGTTCTGTACCAACTACCATTTGGAAGCACAAGCAGCAGGCATTAGGGTCGTAACTCAGGACTTTCCAGTTGTAACCCAAATTGTTGTTAGGCCCTTCACAGCTCAAGGGTCCACTGTAGCTCTTCTGACTGGGGCTTGGGCCCCACGCAACCCACTGGGTAACCTAGGACCGAGGCCCAGTGGCTGCGGCCCCCTGGGGGCGAGCGCTGCCCTTCTACTGGGGCCTGCCAGCCTGGCCGCGGTCCGGCCACCAGAGGTTCGCGCCCCTGCGGTATGTCTCTGCATCCCCACGTGCTGTGACCTCTCCTAGGGACCGTCAGGCTGTCGGAGCTCAGGTCCTCCGCCCAGACGCCCAGGCCGGTTAAGGCGGCTGTGGCCCTGCCGGACGCCATCGCCACCCAGCGCGAGGAGGACGCGGCACCCGAGGCGGAGGCCACCGAGGCCCGAGCACGGCGGCGGCGGCCTGAAGAGAAGGCGCGCGGGCGGCGGCAGAGGGACTTCGAGGCGGTGCGGGCCGAGTCCAGCGAGGACGACGCGGACGAGGAGGCAGCGCGCCTGGGACGGCCGTGGACGCAGGCGCAGCAGCGGCTCCTGGAGCTGGCACTGCAGCAGTACCCGCGCGGCGCCGCCGACCGCTGGGACCAGATCGCGCGGTGCGTCCCTGCCAAAAGCAAGGTGGGTCTGCGGCCTCCTGTCCTCTCTGCCCGCGGTTCCTGGGCTCCCAGGCTCGGGGCTGCTCGGGCAGGCCAGCTGGGGCCCCCGGTGGAGTGCACGAGGGAGGGGCTGTGCTCCGCAGAGGCTGGCTGGGCAGCCCCTCCTGTGCCTCGGGCATCTGGCAGGCGCTGGTGCGGGCCTTTCGCACTGGTCGGAGTCCCCCCTCCCCTCGGTCATGTGCATTCTTTATTTTTTAATTGAAATTCTGCGTCAGGGAAACAGCTTGTGACCCTGCGACCCTGGGTGCACAGATGTGGTTGTTCCAAGAGGAGAGCAGATCCCGTCCCAGGACCTCGCGCACCAGCTGCCTCGCGGTAGTCCGACTGCCCGAGTCCCTGTGGCAGCCTCAGGACAAGATTTGTTGGCTTGAGCCGGGTATTTAGCTCAGTGGTTCCGGCGCCTGTCTTGCAAGCGCAAGGATCCGGGTTCGATCCCCCGTAACCACATACCATACTGGGCGTGGAGACTCACACCAGCAGCAACCAGTACCACATACCACAGTGCCGGGCGTGGTGGCTCACGCCTGTAATCCCAGCACTCGGGAGGCAGAGGCAGGAGGATTGCTGCGATGTGAGTTTGAGGCTGAGCTCAGGGCCAGCCTGAACTACAAATGCGAGACCCTGTCTCAAAACAAACAAAAAGACCTTAAAAAAAAATAAAAATTTGTTGGCTTACGGTGGAGGCGCCATGACCCTCAGGGAGGCACCCCAGCTGAGCGGGCCTCCATGGCGCTTCGAAAGAGCAGGCTCAGGAGGAGGCCTCTTTGCTGCCAAGAGGCCAGGGTCCCGCTGCGGGCGCCCGGGCGGGCTAACCGCCAAGCCCGCCTCTCACCGCCCCTCTCCGCCCGCAGGAGGACTGCATCGCGCGCTACCGGCTGCTGGTGGAGCTGGTGCAGAAGAGGAAGCAAGCCAAGAGCTGAGCGCCAAGACCACGGCCGCCGCCATTTTCCAAAGGAATATTCCAAAAATCTTATGCAGAAACTCATTTTGTACCTCAGTATTTCTATACGTCATGTGCCTTAGTAAAGAAATAAAGAAGCAGGGGCTGCTGTGCACTGCTGACCGGGAGAGGTTGCTTGGGGACATTGTTCTGCACGGTGCCTTGGCGGGAGTCGCCAGATGGGCACCCGCCCATTCGAGAGGTCCAGAAACAACCGGCCGTGCCGAGGCTTGGGAACCAGGGCTGGAGCTGGCTGGCACGGCCGCAGGGTGGTGCCATCACGGACCAGCGAGCTCTGTGGCCGGTGTGAAGCTTAAGGACAGCCCCCCCCCCCCACCTCCATGCTGTAGCAAGCCAGAGTCCTGGGCTGGTGTCTTTTGTTTTCTTTTTTGAGATACAAACCGGAAAACTATAGTCCAGTATCCCAGGCTAGTCTTCAACTCTTGGGATCCTCCTGTCGCCACCTCTCCGGCTCCCGGGGCTACTATTGGAGGAGCGACTCAGCCTGCAGCTTAGCATTTATTCTCCCCTGAGTTAAACTCTAAAACCAAGCAGCAAGTGGCTAGTGAGTTCTCGGTATCCACAACTTTTCAAAGCGTTAGGTGAGCACTGTGACAAAAGCTTCCGGAAGAGCATAGACCCGGAGAAGCTGGGTCCAGCCCGAAGGCCAGGCGCCCCTCCAGAGCAGGGCGTCCTCCAGGCCAGGGTCTGAGGAAGGTAGCCCCTGCCGGACCCAAACTCCGCGGGGCCGGGCGGGAATGAGGCCAGGCTAGTGGGCGGGGCTGTGTCGTCAAGACCCAGGACCAGTGCTGAAGAAGAGGCTCTGCGCTTGGGCCCAATCAGGAAGCTCGATCTTCAAGTCTGGTGTGACGTCAAGCAGGCTTGTGATAGGACGGCCTTGCTCTGACGTCAGCGGCAGCGTGGCCGGCTGTTTCCTTCCTGCTTCCGGGAGCTGGGCTTCACCTTCTGCTCCTGCAGCGTAGTCTCGCCGCCTGCTTTCCCTTCTGCTGTGTTCACGACTCCAAGAGCCTGGAAGACTGACAAGAGTCCACAGAACCCAGGTAACAGCGTGGGCGGCCGCGAGTGTGTCGGGTCCTCTCCCGGCCGACTGAAGCAGCTTGGAAGGCCTTAGCCTGGGTCCGGGCAGGGCGCGCTCGGGACACAGGGAGGCCCAGTCTCGGTGGATGAAAGGGGCCGGGGAGGCTGGGGTGCAGCGCCAGGCGAAGGCTCAGGGTTCGGTCGGTACCAGAAAAAGTGCGCTTAGGCAGCACACCGCGAGGCCGTGCGGGGCCTCGTGCGCCTGTTGCAGCCCGGGCTCCCAGGTGTTGGTGTTTGGTTGGCACGTTGTCGGCGATCGAGAGGCTGATGAGGCCTAGCGAAGGCCACGAGGTCTGGGCAGGGGCCGTCCCGGAGTCGCGGGGACCTGGTCTGGGGAACGAAGGATGGGGTGTTGCCCAGCGCGCAGGGCCAGGCCCCTGCGGTGGCCCCCGGGGGCGGCTTGTGCTTGCAGGGCTTCCTCCGTAACCTCGGCAGCGCCTGTTCCCCGCCCTCGGCTTCGGTGCCTCTCGCTCTTTTCTGCTGTGCCCTGTACTCCCCTTCCCACGCCGAGTCCTTCTTGCGCGCAGAATCCGGTGTATCCGGGGTCTAGCCGTTCTGTCCCTTCTCCTACTGCTGCAGTAACCCGCTCCCTTCCTCTTAGTTGTCCTTTGAGGACCCGCGTTCAGGACCCAGGGCCCCTTGCCCAAGGACCGAGTGCATCCCTGATAGCACGACTAACCCGAGCAGGCGTGAGGCTAAGGCAGGAGGATCTCCACTGAGTACTCGGCCAGCATACACTTAAAAATGCTCCTTCCAGGAAGAAAAAGTAATCCAAGCACAGACTTCATAGACCTGTGCCTCGCTGCTAAGGTTGCCTACTCTTTCCAGCCTGTCTCTGAGGGTCCCAAACCTGCTCCGCTTTCCTAGTCTCACCACTCAGTCCCCAGCCCCCGCCTCCTTGTCTTCGGTGTCGCTTGGCCCTGGGAGGGAGTGGGGGGCAATATCTGCGGGTGGCTTCAGGATCAAGGAAGGGCCGAGGGCATCTCTGTTCCACCCAAAACCACCCGCAGGGTGCAGCTATGGCCTGCGGAGCCCACCTTCCAGCCAGTCAGACACCATGCAGAGCTGCTTCCTTGTCCTGGGCCACCTCAGGGCCAACAGTGAAGCCTGCACACTGGAAACCGCTTTGGTTCCATAGAATTCCTCCCTCCCTAACAGCACCATCATCGTCGTTCCTAGAATTTCTGATGTCTGTCGGGGGTGTGTACATATTCCAACGATACGAGAGTAGGAGAAGATATGTTTTGAGATGGCTTTGGCTGTGTAGTGTAGGGCGCTGGAATTACAGGCCTGCGCGACCACATTAGGCTTTGTGTTGTATATAATACAACAAATGCTGGCAGTGTGGGGGGTTTCTTCCCCTGCCCCAAGTCCTGTGCAAGTCCCTGACTAAACCTGGTCGACATATCAGTGCTGGAACAAGACAGGTTAGGAGGACCCTGCAGGTAGATACAGATCCAGACTTGAGCACTACAATCATGTGGCCCTGGGGCTCCAGACTCCAAAACAGCCAGAGAAACTGGAAATTGAGAATCTGTGACCCTAACTAGTGTGAAGGAACCCCTTTCAGAGCTGTTGACACTAGCTGTGACCAAACGCAGTGACACCACATGGCAGAGAGCCTCTGTGTACACAATTGCAACAGAAAAAGTTGCTTTGGGCTGTGGATTTAGCTCAGTGGTTCCAGCACCTGCCTTGCAATTACAAGGGCCCAGGTTTGACCCCTAGTAACTACATAAAACAATGCCACGTGTGGAGACTCACGCCCACCAGCAATCAGAACCACATACCACAGTGCTGGGCGTGGTGGCTCACGCCTATAATTCCAAGACTTGGGAAGCAGAGGCAGGAAGATTTGCTATGAGTTCAAAGATGAGCTCAAAACTAGCCTAAACTACAAAAGTGAGACCCTGTCTTAAAAAAAAAAAAAAAAGATGCTTCCTTTGTTACCAATAACCAGGAAATAATAGAAAAGTAACAGCTGTTCCTTATTTCGAAGGAAGACTGCCTGGGCTGCAGCTGTGGGGCACCAGAGCCTTAGGACCTGTTTCCAGACCTGCAAAGGACTTCCAGGTGTTTGTAAAAGCTCACAGCCCCAGTGGGCCTCTGACTTACGAACTCAGTTTGGCTCAAGGGCTGGTTGTGACTACTTGGTCAGTTGAAGGCTCAGCCTGTTCTACACAGCCTTTAAAACCTCACTCCTGTACACAGGCAAGACTTGGTCTCAGAGCCCTTGGCCCAAGGTTTTTCATTTAAGCCCACACAAGAGGAACTCTTCAAAGGTTAAATCTGTATCAAAGACCTTTGGAAGTAAAAGCAGCAGGCATTTGGGATGCAATTCAAGACTTTTTGTAAATTAAAACTAAAATTCCAGTCATCAAGGTTGTTCATCTGTCAGGCCAATCATAACAAGGGTCCACTGTATTTCATTCTTAGAGGCCTACTTTAATCTATACAAAAAGATGGCGGTGTCAGCCAGGTCTGGTAGCACACACCTGTAACTGGAACACTAGGAAGCCTGAGGCAGAGTTCTAGGTCACCCTAGGCTACATAGGAAGTTCAGTACCTGCCTGAATGGTGGTGTGAGACCTTATCTAAACAACAGCAAGAAAAAAATGTTGCCAAAGTGCACCTCATTTTCAGGAAGGGAAACTGACAAATGATATTAGCCTCATTGAAGTTTCTGTGAAAAAGCTACATATCCCTTACAAGTAAAGCTGCATTTTATCACCAAATGCCTTGGCCCTACTTTCATAGGAGGGCCCTCCCCTTCTGCATGGTGTCAGGTCAGGAAACGCAGCTGGCTTGCCGTGGCACAGACCTACAGTCCAGGCCACACAGGCAGCCCACCATGGAGTGTGAGCCGCAGTGGGTGTAGTCCATGGCCGATGACCGAGTTTCCGAGTGCAGGGAGCATCGAGTAGTGTTTTCAGGCGTCGAACGGACTTTCTAGATCAGACACTCCTCAGCCCCTGGAGCTCCCTCCTTAGTGGGCCTCACCATTGCATTCTAGGTCAGCGTACCATAGTAACTGGCACCTCTGAGACCCAGAACCATGACAGAGATGGTGCACTCCCCCGGGGGCAGGTCCTAGGTAAACACTCGGGTCTCACCACAACCCACCGGGATTTTTCAGATTCTTCCACTGAAGACAGCACATTGACCCTCCATATCCTCCGACCCTATCCGCACACAGCCCCATATCCCGAAGCCACTGGAAATGCTCCCTTCTGTGTTCAGTGGGACTTGGGAACCCGAAGAGGTGGGGTGCAAAGAGGACACAGCACAAAGTCTTTCTGAGCCTGCTTCTCCTTCCCACGGGTGGCGCTCAGACACTGGCAGCAGCAGACTGGAGAACTGCTGCACAGAGTGAAGCGTGGTGGGCTCTGCACCGAGGCCGTGGCTTTCACAGTAATGAATTTAAAAACTGGTTCATTAACGGTGAGGAATTTAATCCTAATCATCACAAATACTGCCACACTGTTAACAGGCCGTAGCCCAATGAGCTCTAGATGTGGCTTCCTTTAAGCCCATGCTATATGGCTTGTGTTTGAGGTCCTGCATCTGTGATGCTGTCAGGTGGCTGGATCTAAGTGTGGTGCTGGGATTAGGGTGTGTGAGGACTGAGTCCACTGATTGGCTTGGCACAATTCTGGTGGGGAGAAAGGGACAGAAAGAGCTGCTTTTCTCTTGCTACCTTCTCTGCCTGCCCTGCCCTTCTGTGAACTCCTTCTCCTCTCCCAAGCCATCCTGCCTGAAAGTGGACTGAAACTTCTACAGACTGAACTGATAAGCCTTTTGTCCTTATCTTCCAGTGTCAAATATTTTGTCTCGGCAATGAGAAAAGTAAGACAGCCCACTAAGGCCATTTCCCTACTGCAGAGAATGTGGCCCTTTGTCTCTCTGCGCTGACTGCCGACAGTCCAAACGGGGGGGCCCCTTCTTCAGAGACTGTGGGCTCAAAGCCAGCCCAGACCCCACCCAGACTGCAGTCCACAGGCCAGACCACCACAGTAGGCTGCAGGACCCCAAACAGGAATGGCAGCAAGTTAGGAACATCATCAAATTTTATTAACAAAAACTTTGTACATTTTAATACATGTGGAACTTTACATCTAAGCAAAATAACAACACATTCAAAATTTACCATTTATACAAATTGTTACAGAATAACAACCAGTGGGTTAAATAAGTAAAATAAACCACACTGATATTTTTAAATTATCTACAAAAGGTTTGACTCTTTAAAATTTCCCTGAACATATAAAAATAAATTAATTTTATTTTTCAATTAAATCTACCAATTAGAAATATTACAAATCAAAATATCAATGTTATCTTATGAATTTTTCACAATACAAAACAGATTCACAAAACCTTATTTACAGAAATGAGGTAAGAACTGTGCAATGTTTTACCAAGAGACATACGGCAGAATTAGCATGTTCTTCCAGCTACGTGCACAGTGGAGGTCTTGTCACAGCTGTGTCTCCCACTGGTACCTCGCACCTCAGACCCAGGCACTAGCCATGCCCCGCGGTATCTGTCCAGCCTCCCTCCTGGGGCGCCCAGAGTGCGGCTGGCCTGCAGGAGCCACAATGCCTAGTAATGAGAAGTTGCTGAAATAAAACTAGTGTGTGTCCTCACCAGACCCTCCTTCTGCTTTGTGGCCACTAGTGGGCAAACGCCCAGGGGACATAGTTCTGCCTGAGCGGTCCGCAGTGGCACAGAGCTCCATCAGTGACAGTGCGGCACCTGGATCCCATGGTCGCAGCCTGAGAGACAGCTGCTGCTCTCCACTGACCCGGGTCCTCAGTGGGTCTCCCTACACTGTGAGCAGGTGTGCACACTGAAGAAGCACTTAGTAAAAGAAAAGTACCTTCAGCAGAAGCGAGTTACATCCTAGTCCAAAAGGGTAAGACTGGCCAAGTTTCACTAGAAAGGAAACATTTAGAACAGAGTTACGCAGAGCCCTGGTGGACGATACTCAACTGCAGCACTGACTGACCAGAACCTAGAAGACGCTGACAGTCCCGTGAAATGTCAGCTCTGACTCAAGCAAGCACGCTGCAACCCAGGGAGGAGGTGGTATTTCACACTCCAACTGATCCAGTCAAACCAAGTACTTTCTAAGTGCAGCCAGTCTTTAGTTTCGCTATTTGCATCTCCATTTGTAACAGAGCTAGTTGTGTACCAACTACCTCAAATTTTTCTTGGGTTGATAAACCCGAGAATGCATGTAAGTTATCTCACTGACAGAAGTTAGCTATTACATTTTCTTTCAAAGTAAAACTGTTGGGTAGGGCAGGGATAGGGGAAGGGTAAAGGAACTCCATTTCTGTGCAACAAAGCAACAAGAAAACCAACAGGCTTTAAGGAACGCCACTTGCTTGGCCAGCTGTCCGCGGCCCTCTCCCTGGTGAGCAGCTGCTGCAGTCCTCACCGGTGCCCGACACTGGAGAGGCCCGCTCAGGTGTTTCTCAAGGGTCAACTTTTTTCTTGAGCTACAGGCCCCGCTTTGTCACTAATTCTCTGCAGTAAAACAAAAACCAGAAGCATTAGCTAAACTGTGGCCAGTACTCAAGACCACATACCCTGGTTACCGTAACTGCAAGAAGTCAAACGTTACACATGGCTCTGACTCTCCCTGTGAGCTAACCTGCCTGTGTTTCAGCCTAATACAATAAAGACAAACACTAAGTAAACCCAACACTATACAAGGACAGAAGAGGCGGAGTGACCCAAGAGGCAGAATGGCTTCACCCCCGCTGCTGGCTCAGACCCTGGTCCAGGCTGGGGTCTTCCTGCTGCTGCAGCCTCCCCGGCCTCGCTGTGTTCTCCACAGGGTGCAGAGCGGCCCATCACCAAGCGGCCACGGCTGGGTTCCGCCAGGTCCCAGTACCATTTATTTTATTTGTATAACTGTGGTTCTTCCACTTATAAATACAACTCAGGGAAAATTGGCTTATAATTCACTTTTTAACAAAACATTCTTGTGAACAATAGAACAAAAACTTGCAAAATGAATACAGAATCACTTCTGTTTCCCGGGGGCCTAGCACGGTTTGTGAGACAAACATGCACGACCAGAAGTGGCCAAACCGAGGGCTCCAAGGGCTGCAAGGAAGCACAGGAAGCAGCTATTCAGCAGTGAGGCAGGGCTGGCGATCAGACCCGCCAGGGTCACCTCCCTCCTCTCCAGGGACCCCGGACCTGCCCTGAGCATCAATGGCGCACATGCACTGCTCCTGCATCCACTTTTAAAGGCCATACTGTTACTATTTACATGGAATTAATAAGGCATCTAAAGTGAGAATTCCATCAAAATGTGAATGACTTTCTTTAAAAAAAAAAAAAAAAGGAATCTGGCAGGATAGATTACCTCCCCTGCAGTTTATATTAAGAGTCCAGTTTGAGGAGCACTTTTAATCAAAATAGAAGTATTCTTAAATTACATCAACTTGTAACTCAGAAAATTATAGAAACTGCAGTCATTGTATCTGACTGAACTAGCCTTCCTAGCACGTTCTCTGACTAGAAGCTGGTGCATCACAGGCCGGTCTTGAGTGGCACTGCCACGGGCCTCCTGTGGTCCTGCAGATACTCACTGTGACCTTCTGGCCAACGGCGTCCCCGTGGATGGTGAGGAAGGGGTTGGTGGCGGCTGTGTGCAACGGGGGCGCCGGAGCTCCTGCCAGCAGGCTGTTGATGGGCAGCTGCGCTGGGCCGGGCAGCTGCAGCGGCTGCAGCTCGGGCGGGTGGTGCGGAGGCTGCGGAGGCGGCGGAGGCTGCACGAGCTGGTAGAGGAAGGCCTGGTGCTGCTCCTGCAGCGGAAACAGGGAGAGCTCCAGTCGCAGCGCCCTGCGGCGGCACGGCCTGCCCCTTTTCTGTCTTCTAGAGACGGGCGTGTAAATCCAGTCTCACTGGCTCTCAGGAGAAAACAATCAGTACCTCTCCCAGAAAAGTGCTGCGCCAGATTAACACCCGTCCACACGGTCACTAAGAGCATTAGGGGACAACTTGTTCTCCCAGGGAACAACAGCTGCCGAGCCTCCCACTTAAACCAGGCAGCTCAGACTGTTGCCCATTTCAGTCACATCCTGACCCCATCCTTCCCACACCAGCCGTCCCAGTGTGTACTCCGCCCAACAGAGACTGCGCTGTCTCCACACACCCTTTCCTTGCTGCGGCACTGGGGGCCGGAAGCTGGGCCTCCTTAGCCGCGGAGCCCGAGCCCTTTTCGTCCTTGTTGTGAACCAGGGTCTGGCTCACTAAATCGCCCAAGCTGCGCGCGACTTGGTGATCCTCCTGCCTCAGCCTCCAAGCAAATAGAATTAAGATGCACACCGCCACACCTGGCCACTGTGGAGCATACTCAACAGGTTCCCTGAGCACTTGCTCTACCAGGTACTTCTTGAGGTGTCTGTGATGGGTGGAGGAGTGGGAGGGTTCCCTGCAGGACAGTTTCACAGGTGAAGAGAAATCGTTGAGATCTGGCAGGGACGGCAGCCAGGGCTAATGTCAGTCGGGCTAGTCCAGGGACTTCTTGTGCAGGACACTAGCAGGAGACCAGCAGGACAAGGAGGCCGGCGGGGTTTCTAGTCCTGCGAACAGGGGTGGCCATGGACACTGGCTCACACCCAGAGCCACCCAGGTCCACACTGTGCGAGGGCTGGGAAACGGGCTCAGCTGTGGACCCAGGACAGCAGGAGGACGTCCGGGAGGACCCGGCCACTGGTCGGCAGAACCCGGCCGAGCAGGGCCCTGAGAGCAGGAGACCGGGGCTTGGCCCCAGGGTCCTGGGCTGAGTGGGTCCACCCACAGGGCACATCACAGACAGGCGCCCTCCACTGCGGTCAGACCCACCAGGGCTGGGCCACGGAGCAGAAGAGCAAGACAGCTTAGGCTAGGGGCCGAGGAGCAAGAATGCTGGTCCTCCAGGTCCTGCTCTCGAAGCTGCAGAGGGCTGAGGAGGGGCTGTCTCTAAGGCAGAGGTTAGGTGTGTCCGATTCGGAACAAATTTCACTCTCTAACCTTGACTGACAGAGGCAAAACAAACACCTAACTGCCTTTAGTCTTCATGCTCTGTGCAGCAGCGCTGAGGATTCTGTATCCATCCATGCTGTACAGACTCGGAGTCTGCGTGTGCAGATTCACTCTGGCATCAGCCTTCCCAGGGAGAAAGCCAGATCCCTGGATTTTAATGTCCAGGTTGAGCGAGGCGGGGAGCAGGAAGGTCACATGCTTCAGTGTAAGCATGAGAACTTGCACATCATCTCCCTCTGTATCACCAAAAGGACGGTGACATAACAGTGATCCATCAAAGCAAGAATAGTCAATATTTTCACTAAAGCAAAAGAGTCCATGTATTTAGGAGAATGGCAGACAAAAGCTGACAGATGCTCCAGACAGCACAAGTGACCGAAATGTGCCAAGGAAAGGGGGCTGGGCAGGCCCGAAGGGACCCCCCGCCACACCATGCCACTGTCCTCCTCCTCTGAAACACTCACTTCCCTCCAGCGGGGGGCTCTGCTGTCCACAGGTGCTCAGGGAGCATTAGCAGCCCACCACAAAAGCATTTCAAGCCGGGTGGGCACATGCCTGCAATCTCAGCGGGCCTGCGAGCCCCTCAGGTTGTCCCCTCACTTTGTCAGAACTCCAGCAGTTGCTCTGCTGCTCACTGGGATAAGGTGCCTTTACGTCACACAGAAAGTGAGCAACAGTGGCTTTCTGCCACTTTTTAAAATTCATTTGTCATTTTTCCAGTCCTACCCACACAGGCCTTCATACCCGCAGAACTCCTCCTGTACCGTTTCCCAGGATGCTCCACAGCCCCCCACACTGGCCGCACAGCGCAGCAGCCCTGCCCGCCGGGCCTGAGTCCCAGGCTTTCCTGGGTCCCTGGGTTCCAGCAGCCACCGGCTGTGTCATGAGACCTGGGCCTGCTCCAGGTCCTTGGAGGACCTGCCACAGTCCAGACCACCTCCAATATCACAGCAGACATGAGCTGGCTGTGTTCCTCAAAATAATGCTAAGAAAAGCTCAGTACACGTTCAGGACAGAGGTCTATGTTTTTCCAAACTTCTGATCTGCAGATGACTGAGTTCACAGAAGTGGTACCCTTGGGGATGAGGAGGATAAACTGTGTCCCGAGTGAAATTACTGTTTTCTCTCCAAACTGTGGTCCTCCTGTTCTTAAAAAGTTAGTGTCCAGTTGTACAGGGAGCTGCTTTTCCTTGTACACTTGACAAGTCTTGGTTTTCCTGTCAGTTACAGCGATTCTGCCCTTTCATGCTGCTGTGATACCACAGCCCTCCCTGGCCCCCTCCTCTGGTCCCCAACCCCAACTGTAGCTAAGCCCTTTAAAACTGTTCATTATTACCATGTCACTACTCGAAGCTCTACTTCTCAAAATAATCCTGAGGAGAAAACGAGATAAGATTAACAGAAGTGGGGCAATTACTAAGGTAGGGGACAGTAAGGGGCACGGAGGGCGTCAGTGTGTTCTGTGCCTTCCTCCTAGTATCCATGCGACTCTCCAAAACAGGCAGTCTCTGGAAAGCTGCTGTGGCGCTCGTTGGCAGGTGATGTGTCCTCATTTCCCACCTCCCTCTCTTCCACCACACAAGGTGCCCAGGCCTCTGCCTCCCGTGCGCCTGCCCTTCTCTCTCTCCTCAGAAAGGCCCACAGCCTCTCTCTCTGTCCGACCTCTCCACCCCTCCTTGAACACTATTCTCAGCAGGGGTCACCCCCAGCAGCTGGAGTCCCTGCAGGCACAGAGCTTGGCACTGTCACCATGGCATCACTGGACCGAATGCCACTACGTGACAGTGTCCTAGTAACTGTACAGTAAGGAAGGGAAGTGCTGCACTGCCGCCGCCCCCACAGCAAGACAGACCTTTCTAGAACACAGACTGTCATGTCATTTCACAAAGGGTGCTCCAATCCCAAATGAATATCCATCCTGTAACACTTGCTCCTAATAAGAATCAAATATTATCAAAAGGAAGAACTTACTGGTGTGAGCTGTTGAGAATTTAACAACTGCTGAAACTGTTGTTGTTGATGAATAAGTATCTGTCTGTGCTGGTCAGAAAGTAATCCTAGTCCTGAGGCACTGAAAAATGATTAAAATTCTTACTTTCTAAAGTCTTTTCAAAAATGTAAATGAAAGGTTAAGTTTGACAAGTGTTTAACCATAATACTTTATTTTTCAAGACAGGGTCTCACTATGTAGTCCAGGCTGACCTTGAACTCACTGTATAGCCCAGGCTGGCTTCAAACTTGTAGCGATCCTCCTGCCTCAGCCTCCCGAGTGCTGGGATTACAGGCGTGCGCCACCACGCCCAGCCTAATTAATAACCACAATACTTTTTAAAACCAATTACATACAAATTATTTCTTCTTTCTCTTTCTATAATGCATGTATACAACTGAATAAGAGTTCATATTCACATGGTGAAGAAGTGTTTTTATTGTAAACCAAACAGAAGAAAAGTTTTTTTATGGAATAGAAATTTACATGTGTTTATTTTTTATCATTCAGGGATAATTAGGGATAATTTAACCCATGCTAAGATAAACAGTTAAAAGAAAAAAATCTAAATATACCACTGATCTGATTTTTTAGTAGTCCCAATTATTTTTTAAATTAAGCATCAAGAAAAAGAAAGCCAGAAGAAATAGCTTAATAGTACTCAATAGAAATCATATAAAATTATTCCTCAAAAATATTTAATAACAACATGGCTTTGGCTTTAGTCCCCGTTTTTAGAACAGTCCCATGAAATTCTAATACAGAAATTCTAGTTTCACTTTCTGAAATTCAAGATAAATATGTACCCTTCACCTTATAGTAAAAATCTTTGATTTGGAGTCAACAAAATTAACTATTAAATTTTAAGAAAAATCAGTGGGATATCACCTTTCTTCGTAATGTAGGACACATAGAGTACACATGGGGTAAGAAAACATTTACATCACACAGATCAAAACTAAAACTGTAAACAGAATATATTTAATACTTTGTTACTAAAATTGATTTTGTTTCTGTAAGAACATTTCAAAAAATAAATATACTCTGGGTAGCATGTGCCTAGTTTAAACTTAGGGTAGACTTTATTTGCTGAGACACCATCTACAAGAAACAGTGAAAAATTCCAAACTAAAGCACAGACAATGCTGGTTCTATGCTGCACGAAACCCACAGTATAGGACAGAAGCTTCTCACCTGTTAGTCAGCGTGGCCGGCATTGCATGTGTTGCGTGTGTTGCATTAGGTGGTACAGTTGTGTGGGTGAGGGGGGCAGGGTTCTGGGTCGGGGTGACAGGGGTCTGCATTACCCCATTTAAAGCTCCTACAATGCCATTAATTGCCAGCTGGTTCCCGGGCAAAGCTCCAATGATCCCCCCAACCGCAGTGGCGGCAGGGATGGAGGCGGCCACTGGCTGCACTCCCCCAGCCAGCGTCCCCACGGTCACACCATTGACCTGCTGGACCCCAGTGACTCCTGGGCCCTGCTGTGCCGGACTCTGGCCAGCAGGCGGTGGGGTGGAGAGGGCGGAAGAGCTGCTGGTGCTCTGGCCACTGGAGGTTAAATCCTAGCAGAAGAAGAGAAACTGTTGGCACAAATTTAAAACCATTTAACGCGCGCCATACTACAGCTCACAAGCAAAGCACAAATGAACAAAACCACACACAATTACCTGGTTTAATACGGGAAGAGAACTATCAGGTAAAAAGCTGTTTCCTATGTGGGGGCTCTTATTGCTGTTCAAGGAATCGGTAGTCGGAGCTAGAATAGTAAGAGTGAAAAGAATTCACATCCCCTGTTAAGGCACTTAACAAAGTAGCCTGCCACTTTTCCTATGGAGAGCTCAACAGAAAACAAACCTGTATGGCTTTTGAGTACTGTCACTTTAAATCAATAATGAAATCGTTACACTTTTAAATATGTAATTCAGGTCAGCCACTGCACAGGCTCCTCTGTGCCCTTTGAGAACAGCCAGTCACCCCTGTTCTCTTGCTGCGGCTCGTTACTCAGCGCACAGATGACCCTGGAGAGTCGGGCGCTCGGCACTTACCAGTCTGCGCTGGAAACGCGTGTATCTGATGAGATGGACTGGGGTTCGTCGTTATTGCTGGGAAAGGCACTGAAAGCTGTGCATTCAATAACTGCAGACGCTCTTTTCTGGCGGTCAAGTTTTTGATTTGTTCCTCTAATCTGCGATTTTCTACTTGAAGTTGGTGTAAGGACTTCAGCATTCCTAAAACTAGCAAACATTTTGATGATTTTTAATAAAGGCACACTCAGGACTATTTTATGGACATTGTGCCAATACTTTTGGGAAAAGACTGAGGTGTGAAAAGTTCTATGAAACATTTCTAAATGATTAGCTCTCTTTATGTATGACAGAAATGGCAGGTTTTTTATCTGTATGTACTAAGCTCCTAGCGTGGCATCTGAAAACTTTGGCGCACATACCTACAAAACCATCACAGGCAGGTAACTTCTGTTCTCAAAAATGGCAGCGTTTTCCCTCCCACAGCAGCCTCGTGAAACACTCAGTGCTCTCAGTGAAGGCAGAAAGGAGGCCAGCCACGTCCCTCCACACCATCTGAACTGAGCGCAGCTGGGGCTGGCCAGGCGGGCCCTGAGTGCACACCCCGCCTACGGCTCGAGGAAAGGAAAGCCGGCGGGACAGGCCGCTGCCAGCGAGCTCCTCCACCGCCACGCCGGCCCTGCGCCTCCCCGCGGTCACAGGTGCTGCTGGCGGGCCTGGACTGTCGGATTAAAAACTCTGGGCCTCAAGAGATACACTGCTGCACAGGCACACGTGACTGTTCCCAAGGGTTTAAACGGTACCTGCCTCAAGGTCCCAGTGGAACGTGGCAAGGCCCAGCTAACCTTGTGTTGAAAGGAATTGTCCTGGCAGGAATCTGACAGCATTCCCACTGAGCACCACTCCTAAAAATACCAATGTTTATGGCATGTGGGTTACTGGGACTAAAAAATCCTTTGCTTTAGTGAAATAAAGCAATGGAAATTAGTACTGTGAAGTGATGAGAAAACCATCCATTTTCCAAAAAAAACATTTATCGCAGGGTCACTTCAGTTAACTGCCACTTTTTCTAGCTTTGTTCTTCTGCCATTCTTAACCATGATCCTAAAATTTAAAAAGTTAAGTATGTGCATACAACATACACCACCATGTATAAATGATAAAGTAATTATTCCTCCTCTAAATTATAAAATTAAGAGGGCTAGCCTTATCTGTCTACAAGTATTTTTTAAAGGCTCAGTGGTTCCAGCGCCTGTCTTGCAAGCACAAGGACCCAGGTTCGATCCCCAGTAACCACATACCATACTGGGCGTGGTGGCTCACGCCTGTCATCCCAGCACTCGGGAGGCAGAGGCAGGAGGATTGCTGTGATGTGAGTTGGAGGCTGAGCTCAGGGCCAGCCTGAACTGTCTCCAAAAAAAAAAAAAAAAAACCCAAAACAAAACTCATAGGTCAAGTAAGCTTAGAGAAGAGAGAGAGAAACTGGTTACAGTAATTGTTAAACAGTAACCAGTAAACACAATGTGTTTGTGGGGGTATTTTTCCACTAGCCAGGCAAGTGCAGTGCCCCTGAGCTACATCCTGGGCCCAATATAGATACACTCTTACTCCCATTCTACAAATAAGAAACTAAAAAACTTAGCGAGCCTATTAATAAGGTAAAGAAAGTGATCAAGTCAAAGCAGTAATACTGCAGAATTGATCCCATTAAATCTCTCACTCCATTATACAAAATACGTGTCATATTTCTGTCATCACTGTGGATAAAAAGCAGCACCTATACCCACGCCCCCGTTCCTCCCGCCCGCCCCGCCAGCACTTACTGTCACTGGGTGTGCCCTGCTCTAACAGAAACTGCTGCCCTTCGCTCCACTGCCTCTCCAGCAGCTGCTCTATACTGGCTGCCACTGGGGGCAGGTTCTCCAGACTGCTGCTGCTGGGCTGGTCATAGCGGATCTGCAGACTGCTTACAGGGGATCTGTTGGAAAGCGAATGCTCCAGTTAGAAGGACGTGCTTTCTGGAGAGCACAACAGGGTCTCTTACCTTACTCTTCTCACTGTTCCCTGGACAAGTTTCCTACCACCAGGTGGCCTGTGCCAGAAGTATCAGGTTCCTGTGTACATAATGCCATAATCTACCCTAAAATTGAGTAATTATCATTCTTCCTCCCTGCATTATAAAATCAAAGGAATGGTTGTCATACCAAATAATTAAAAGCCACTAGAAAATAGAAGCACACCACCAATAACCTCTGGAACAAGCTGTGAAAGGTATAGCTTGTAAGATAAAAGGAGAAAAGACTTAGAAGGTCTTTAAAAATAAGAGTTTTTCTACCTTTCTGCCTTGTTATGCACGGTATCAGAATGGACTGATAATAGCATGGAAGGCATGTGAATTTACAACCAACAAAATGCCAATTACACATTAATAAAAAGTATTTTCACAATTCTCTTGAACTCACTTTATACCCGGGGTGGGTTATAAAAACTTGATGACGCTGCCTCCGCTTACCAAGTGCGGGAATTACAGGCATCCACTGCCACTCGACTTTCTTTACTTTCAGTGCTAAAGAATATTTTTTAATCCAAAGCAATGTGTATATCCATTATAAATACTTCTAAAATGTCAGGTCTACACCTCAAATAATTAAGACAAGCATCTCCACCACATTGGGGAAAAGCAAGCAGCTGAGCCTCGGCCGCTTCAGACAGCGTGACACACTGCCCACGGGGCCACAGCCTCCAACACCACTGAACCAAGGCCGGTTTCTAAACAGCTTAATTATTTTAAATAATTTGACCAATGAATACCAGTATTCGAATAATAAATGTACCCACTAGTAACTATATATCGTTTAATTTTCTTTGTAACCAGCATTTACAGCCCACTATGGTGGGGAGTGCCTGTATTCTGGAGGCTGATGAAGGAGGGTCTCAAATTCAAACCTATCCTGGAAATTTAGCAAGATCCTACCTCAAAGGCTGGGGATGTAACTCAGTACAAAGGACCACTATGTAAAATACCATCCTGCCCACTGCTGTGTAAAAGACATTAAAGAATTTTGAATTTTGAATAATTTCTGAGTAATCTGTTTTTCAAGTTTAAAGTGGGAACAAAGAAATGCATGTCCTCTAAACATATGGGGGGGGGGGGACTCCATCACCTTTTTGTAAAAAAAAAAGGAAAACAATAGGGGTTGGGCTGATAGCACACGCTGCAGGGAGCTCACCCTGAGTTCAGTGCTGGCCTGGTGTACACTGACTGGAGAGCACCCGATCCCAGCTCCTCACTCCCATCTGGGTGCAGTGGGGCATGCTCAGCGATACTCCCTGCTGGGGGAGGTCCAGCGGCCTCCTTAGTCATGCGGCTCAGTGCACGACCCTGGGCTTACTTGAGACAGGAACAGCGGGGAGAGACGGGACAGGACACAAAATCACTTTAGATCCCAGTTTCCAGAGAAGGGACATTTAATCTTCTGCAGGAGTCAATCAGGAAAAACAGTAGTACTAGTGCCATCAGAAAACAAAGACTGGAATGCCCTTTAACAGGCATTCCTCAACTATATCTACAACACATCAACACTAACATGTATCATGTGTTATCACATGGAAATCAATTTTTAATGGAATGTCTTCCACATAGGAGAACCCTACATGAGATTTCCCCACCGGTTCCCCATTCTCATTCAGTCCAGTGTGTGAGGAGGGATCTGTCAGATTAGAGAACACGGCGTAAGCCATCTAAAAAAGTTGAGAAGTGTCATTAAAAAAACCAGAATCACTGCAGGGCCATTCTCATCCGTGATTGGACACACGACCTCAAGCACCATCCCCTCCTATCCAGATTGGAGGTAGCTACAGTTCTTGATCAAGGCCCCACATTTACCCACAGAGCAGGGCAGTCCGCTGAGCTCTGCTTCCAGCAAGGACTGAGGAATGTCAAGGAGGCTGAGGGGAAGCGTGTGGCCCACAACCCCGTGGCGCAGCTAAATTGAGTTTGTAGCTAAAACAAATTTTAAGACTTATGGGAGAGAATAATCATTCAAGTTCATGAATTCATAGTAACAGCAGCTACATACGTATACAAATGTTAAAGTGTGAAACCTTACAAGACACATCCTTTAGTGTAGGGATCTAATCGTGTTTAAGAGTGAACGAACTGATCAGGCTGTCCAGAAGCGCCTCTGGTATACAAGAGGCCTCAGAGGCCCAGAGACACCCGCTCTGCAGGAAAGGTGACCCTGCTCTCGGTGTACGGCGTGGGAAGGTGCTTACCGTGGGGAGAGGCTTCCTCGCGGCGAACTTCCTCTGCCAGCCAGGCTGCGGCTGCCGTCTCCCAGGTCCTGATCTGCAGCACAAATATTTCTGAGCTGATAAACTGCCTCTCACTGGATAAGAGGCTTTGAGCTCTGGCCCTCGTTTCTCCTAAAACACACATTTACCGCTGTCTTTCTGGTCACTGGGAAAGTGGAAGACTTGGCATCTTGCAGGCTGAGAACTGCTGAACTGTGGCATGTAAAGTGTTGTCCCTACATGTCTTTGTGGGTGTCAAAGGCAATGGATTATGTTCTGTTCTTTCATTCCTTTCAATTTTACAGCATAGAAGCGTGGTTTGAATTTGCAGTACCCTCCCCTCAGCCACTTTTAATTTCTACGGTTAAAGTAATGAATCACAGCTGTGGACAGCTCATCTGCATGCTTATCACAGCAAATCCCTAATGCTTTGTATTTTTTAACACTTCCCATTCCAAAACCTCATAAAATGCATGAATCCACCCACCAAGCATACATTTTCAAAATGATAAAAAGTAGTAGAAACCCAGAGTTTTTTTTAAAAAAATTGATGAACCCTTCTAAACACTCCTTAGGTACTGTGATACAGAGTATCTCTGCTTCAATAGTAAGTTCCCTGGCAGCTAGCTCCTAGTGAAAGTACCTCTGGCCTCTTTCACCTCTGCTCCTCCTTTCTGAGTACGGTGATCTCTGACCCTTGAAGGGGAGGACAAGACTGATTTCCCCCCCCCTCTGTGAACTGCTTCCCCAGGCCCTGCCCCCAAAAAGGCGTGACTACTTGGACATGTGAACAAACCCTTCAGGCTTTAATGAGACAGAGTAAATCCTGGGTTCATTAAAACAGTCTGAGAGGCACATGCTACCGAATGTCAGCTGCTCAAAATTCACGTGGTGGAAGAGACTAGAAATCCTAACAGGATTTTTTAACCAGGTATGCCCAATGGAATTTCATGAATCATGCAAGTAAAGGTCCAGGCTGTCCACAGGAAAGCCTGGGGTCCTGTCACTTATCGTACGCTAGTCACAGGAGGCAGAACCCCCGCAACTCTGGGTTTCAGAGGGAGGGTAGGGGCAGCGATGCCTCTGCTAACCACACCCCCACCCTTTTTAGTGGAAATGGGCTGAAAGAGAAAACACTACACTGGAGAAGAACATCCGAGCTCAAGTCCGGAACCCTTACCTGTCTGGCCGTTCTCAGCCTGAGCTGTGAGAGCCGCCACTGCCGGGTTGGGATTCAGCCTGCTGCTGTACACATGGGCGGGCGCCTGACTGATGGAGGAGCCCGACAAGGGATTTGCCTAAATGAAAGCAAGGACAGTGACACGTAAGCTGCATCTGAAGACCTCTTACTGTTTCTCCTCCTGCCAGACTTCACGACTATGCCCTCCAGCCTCTGGATACAAGCCGGCATTCCTGGCTTTACGAAAAGCTAAGTGTCATTTTTCCTTGCTTTGCCATTCCAACATGTCAACTGTTAAAGTACTGTATACTTTTAAAAGAGAACGGATGGCGATTTAGCTCAAGTGGCACAGTGCCTGCCCTGGAAGCACAAGGCCCTGTGTTTGATCCCTAGCCCCGCCGAAAGGGAGCGGAGGGAGGGAGAGAGGGACTGACCAATTCAGAGTATCTGCTCAACACTATAAACTGGCAGTATAGTAACCACACACATACACGACTCATTACTTGAACTCACTAAAACATTTGTAAAGTAAGAATAGGTAGGCAACAGATGTCTAATAAACCCTTCAGCTCCTCACTTCACAAGCTGGCTAAGGAGGTCAAAGGGCCCACCTCCCACCTCCCAGCACTACCTGCAGAACAGTATTTCTACTTCTGAACTCTGTCACTAGCAGAGCCCGCACACTGTTCTGTTACTTCCTATTCTGAAAGACCTTGGAAGCTGCTGCTATTTGTTTTGTTTTTATCTTAAAAGAAAGCAAACAGGCATCGCAAGTATGCTTTCTATACAATGCAGGCCCCAGCGAATCAGAGCTTTGCCCTGACCCCATATAAGGCACTGTCTTTTTGGCAGGAAGCCAGCTCTACTAACTGAAGAGCCCCGTCCGAAGTTTGTAATTCATTCATGTTGCTAACCACAATTCCAAAGGCCTCTCCTGGGAGCTGTGCCAAACAAGCAAAAATGAACCCTTCAACAGATGAGGCGAGGGAGGCCGGCCGAAGTGCTGCGCAATCCCAAGTAAGGGGGAAAATGCCGTCTTTGGTGTGCACTACTCTCACTTTTCAACAATATTATAACCTTCAATGTGGCATTTCAGAAGCAGATCTTTTATACATAAAACAATGTTACTCGCAGAAGGCTATTACTGACCTGAAATAATTTTCAGATTTAATAGAACCACAAAGTTCAAACTTTTTAAAAAAAGTTATACAGTGAAACTGCTAGTCAGTTCAGAGCCAAAGCCGACCACAACTTCAAAACACGGAAGCACTCCTAACATGAGGCTATGTAACAGCAGAACAAAAGAGGAGGAGCATTCTGACATGTGCAACAAGCACAGGAGAGACGATGATCACCCAGTAGTCACAATAAAGCCAAGTATTACAGAAAACGAACTGTGCTTCACAGAAGACCTACAACCTGACATTTTATCTTGGCCTATGGCCAACTTATTTAAGCACGGGAAATTATTTTCACAATTCACAAAAACAGTCTTCCGGATACTGAATCTTGTCCTTGCTTTTAATTGTTTCAAAGGGTATTTTTAAGTGATTACAATTCAGTTTGTAAATTCAACCTGTCCATTCAGGGTTATTATTATCATTATTAACAATATACATCCAGAGTCGATAAGTATGTGCTATAAAGTCCTGTTTAACAATCAGCCCTCGGTAAAAAGATTGTTAAGAGTCATAACGTTCAAGAAGACATCGGCTGCTTACTACATAGTTAATGTTGTAGGATACACAAAATACACAATTCACAAACTCAAATTTTGTAAGATTTTGTTATCTTTCCAAAAGTTAACTATCTGGGCATCTTAGCTACTCATAAAATAAATGAAAACAAGGAAAATACAAACAGATGAACAGAAAAACCAGATGTTACCAGTCCTGTGTACTGTCAAAGCTTCAGATATCCAACCCAATTTACTCTTGCTCTGGACTCAATTTCAAAAAGATCAACTAAGCATATTATAGATGAGAAGTGGAAAATGAATTAAAGGAGGAAGAAGTATTCTCTTGAGAGTGTTTTGGAAGCAGTAACAGCTGACAAGGAAAGAGACAGTGCAACCAAGGCAGAACAAGGGATTCCAGGTGCTGGAACACCTGCAAAGGCAAGGAAGTACAGAGGCTTCCCGCTTCCCATTTTTGTGCAGTCCTCTAGTTATACCTTGGTTAAACAACCACCACAATTTAATTATCAATCTCATGAGTTGTCTCAGTTGCTTAATAAGAATATCAAAACTATAGCACCTTTTAAAGATCCTTTCTTCCAAGGGCTTATTAATCTTAGTAGCTTCAAATTTCAGAATGCAGCCCTTTCTTGATCTAGTCTCCCAATTTACTAACTTTTACTACCATCCTTCAAGTTCCCTATAGCAAAATAGAAACCAGTGCAACAACACTAATAAGCACAATGACATCACCAAAACTAAACAGGAAAGTCTATTTTTAACAAAAGGTGGCTGGCAAAATAAGCATACTATTCAAAATGAACAACTTCTCAGTGGTTCAGGAGTCTGCCTGGCAAGCGCAAGGTCCCAAGTTCAATCCCGGTAACCACGTACCACAACGCCGGGCGTGCTGGCTCAAGCCTGTAACTCCAGCACTCGGGAAGTGGAGATAGGAGCATTGCCCTGAGTTCAAGGCCCGCCTGGACTACATCGTGAGTTGAGGGCCAGCATGAACTACAAAGTGAGACCCTGTCTCCAAAAAAAAAAAAAAAAAGTATCAGCATTACCTAAATGTTAAAAAAGAAAAAACGAGAAAAGTAATACCTCATTAATTTTATAAGGTTAGTTTTGTTATATTGTAATGGTCTAAACCACTTCTCAGTAATTTCTGTTTTAAAAAACTCAAGTCAGGCCAGGGACTTTTTAGCTCAGTTGTTGTAGCATCTGCCTTGCAAGTGCAACGTCTCTAGTTCAACCTTTGATAACTACATACCACAAATACCAGGTGCAGTGGTGACTCACACCCATAGTCCCAGCAATCAGTACCACACACCACAATGCCAGGCATGGTGACTGACACCTGGCCTGTAACCCCAGCACTCGGGAGGCAGAGGCAGGAGGATTGCTATGAGCTCCAGGCTTGCTCGGGCTACATATATAGTGAGCTCAGGGCCAGCCCGAACTATAAAAGCAAGACCTTGTCTCAAAAAACCCACATCACGCCATCATTTGAAAGTGGGCAACACGGATTCACAAAGATCCCACGAGTGACTGCTAATACAACCAGTAGCACACGTCCAGAGTAATGTTTGGCAGTGGGGATCCTTGACGATCCAGTCTTTGGCACTTTCAGGCAAAAATAAGAAAGAAAAGAAAAAGACACATTTGAGTGGAAAGATTTACAGCAAAGGAGATAGTAAGTGAAAGAGCTAAGAGAAAGACAACTGACTGAAAAAAGTACACACGTAGCAAATGGCATTTTGCAAACAAAAATCTTTTTTTTTTTTTTGAGGCAGGCTTTTGCTTTGTAGCTCAGGCTGGCCCTGAGCTCAGCCTCAAACTCACATCACAGCAATCCTCCTGCCTCTGCCTCCCGAGTGCTGGGATTACAGGTGTGAGCCACCACGCCTGGCACTATGGTATGTGGTACTGGCTGCTGCTGGGCGTGAGTCTCCACACCCAGTATTATATGTGGTTAATGGGGGATGAAACCAGGGCCCTTGCGCTTGCGAGACAGGCACCAGAACCACTGAGCTAACTTCCCCAGCCCCACAAACACAAAAATCTTTAAGAAATGCACTGAAAGCAAATTTTGAAAGCATCACAATCTCTGCTTCAGAAGATCAGATGTGAAGATCAGAAATTCTTTTCTAGAAGGATTCCTATCTTCCTATTTCAGCTTTTCCTGCCCAGGAAAGGCGTGGCCACCGCCTGAGCAGGATCCTTCTAGGATCACTGCTACAAGCACTTGAGTCTGCACAGAGTACAGACAACTGGCTGTTCACAAGTATCATGTCAACACTGTATCATGTCACTGTAGCGAATGCGGCAAGCATGCCATAGGTTTGCCACCACTGCTCAGTGCTCTTACAACTCTGCTATACATCCAAGATAATCTCAAAATAAATTAATACTGCCATGGTGAACATCTGCTTTAACTTACAATATGACATATTAAAGAGACTTGCTTTTGCTAATTATCAAGGACCACTTCCACACACGACATGCTGTAACATTTACTCTAATACTAGTAAAGAACCTTATTAAGAGAAACGTAATTATTTTCCAAGATAACCCCCAAAGTTCAGAAGTTAAAAACAGACTGGTTATTGAAGCCCAAATCACTTTTAAAAAATTGTATCCTGATGTCTTGAGTTAAAGAACCTTATTAACAAACTCAGAATAATTTTTCTAGCGGGGTGGGGGAGAAAGGTAAGTTTCTGTCAAGGAAGAATTCAGGCTCACGTCAGAGACAGTAGTGTTGCCTAAACAGAGTAACATTATCAAAAACTTAACCAGATTAAAATTAATTCCCCAAAAATGTAAAATAAAATTACATTCCGGCTTGAAATTTCTCCTCTTAACAATTCACCTCTTATATTTCAAAAGTCTGCTTTATGACTAGACAAGTCTGTAAAGTAGTTACTTTTTTTTTTTTGAGACAGGGTCTCCTTTGTAATTCAGGCTGGCCCTGAGCTCACTATCGAGCCCAGACGAGCCTGGAACTCTCAGCAATCTTCCTGACTCTGCCTCCCAAGTGCTGGGAATACACCCAGGAGCCACCACGCCCAGCACTGTGGTATGTGGTTACCGGGAATCAAACCCATGCCCTTGGACTTGCAAGTCTGGGGCACCGAATCCCCTGAGCTAAATCCCTGGCCCATGTAAAGTAGTTACTCTTGAAAACAAATTCCTAGATCTTAGGTCTTCTAAAACTTAAAAGTGGGAGAAGGCCAAGATGTATGCTCAATTACTCAAATGTCAGATTTAAAAGTGGGTTTTGTTTCTGGTAGGTTTTTGTCCCTCTAATGTTGATAAAGCCAAAAATAAAAATGAACAAGAAAAATCAGGCATGAAAGGAGGGTACCTAAGAGAGTTTCACTTTGTGTTGTATTAATCCATCTCTAAAAAGAAGTCTGAGACTCCAGACTGCAGTCACATGAGAGCAGGTGAGAGTAAATATTTCTTTAAATGTATAGTGAGTCTGTCAATAGATATTCCAGTCAAATGATCCAAATGCGCTATAAAATGTAGCACTACTTTTCTTCAAACTATTACTAACAGATTTTATAATGCATTCTTCCAAAATCTTGTTCGATTCTCTGAATCATCTGTACTCTTTAACAGTTTTTTTTTTTTTAACTTTATCCTTAACATATCCGTCACAAGCTAAGTCATGTCACGTTGGGCAAGTTACTAAACTAAGTAAATTCAATTTTCATTGTAAAATGGGAGTAAGAGTACTAGCTACCTCATGGGAATACTGCTAAGACTGAGTTAATATATGTAAAGAGTTTGGAAGGATTCTTGGCACATGCTAAGCATTTATATTTTTCCTTACTTTAGAAGTTATTTTTATAAATTTTTATTTCAACTTTTCCATTAACTTCATTAAAGAATAGTTTCCCAGACGTATTCTAATACTAAGTGTGGCATATTTCAAAGATCAAAACCTATTTTTCCAAGAAACCTGAGTTGGTGTGCCTCATTGTGCCTGGGGCGGGTGAAGTGTTGGGGCCTGAACTGGGTGCTGAACCACGAGGCTAGCCCATGCTAAGCAGGCACTGTACTACTGAGCCACATGCCAACCCTGCAGTAGTATTTCACCAACAGAACACTTTCATGAAACACTGCAAATACAACACAAGAGTTCTGATGCCTTAAAATGCAACTAACATTTTTTAATCTGCAGAGTATTTGACCAGAAAGGTTTCCTGGAAATACACGAATGAATATTGGCCAGAGATTGGAGATCCTATGGAAGTTTCACCTGTTCTCCAGCTTGATTCCAACTCTGTACTCTGCAACATTCTGGTAACAGACCCTATTTCTGTGGCAGCTACCACCAGTAAGGCTTTACTTTACTTCTCAGCGTGTGATGAGAGATGAAACCAAGTGTGAACGACTTTCAGGTCCCACGAGCAGGCTGACTGCTGAAGCTGTCAAGTTCAATCGCATGTTCCACTTTATTCAGTGCTCCAAACTGCTTCCTAATTGTTGGGACCCTAATGTATTCAAAACCATTGTTTAGGCTAATGCTGAAATGCTCCACAATAGAGTTTGCAGAAAGTAGAAGGAGGGATTAAAGTGTAATTAAACCATCAGTGAACACTCATGATTGGACCACAGATCTATACAGAATAACCAGCCAATTCTAAGAAAGTTTCTTAATTGGTTACCATTTAATTGATGTATCTCTTAACTTTGGGGAGGAAAAAATAAATCCCTAAGAGAAAGACAGCTACCGCAATGATTTTAGAACCGGAAAAATACTTGATCCACAGCTGAGTTCAATATATCTAAGTCTGCGTGGAATTTTAAGTTTAGAGAAAGTACTCACACTCTTTAATGAAGTGTCTCTGTGCCGTTCCTTTTTCACTTGTTATCAGAAGAGTTCTGTTACACTTGAGACTAATAAGCATTAAGTTCTAATGTACTTTATGGTCTATATTCAAAATATACTCATGCAGCAGAAGTACAGGCACTTAAGAGTTATTTTTATTTTACATATGAAAAAACTGTGGCTCACAAAAATTTTTTAAATCTAACCAAGGTCACTAGTGAGTAGGAAACGTGGAACCCAAGACTCAGACTCAAAATTTCTGCTATTTTATAATAGACATGGTAAAATTCTTAAGCTTTTCAAGGAGACATTTCTTAACATAAGAGGCATCTGACTGGGAAATTCACTTTTACGTAATGAGTAATTAGCAGATGGGTTACCAGGTTAAAGCTTCTTACTTCCAAACTAACTTTCACTGCTTACCAGATATATGATGTAGTGCTGTTACTTGGCTTTCTCATAATCTGAGAGCAAGTGATATCTTGAAACACTTATTAAATCTTGAGGAAAGAGAGGAACGAGGATTTTAAAAAAAGAAGACATGTTTTGTGCATGTACCAACCCCTCGTAAGGAATGTGACATTATCTATGATACTACAAACATGCACTAATAAAAAAAATGTTTAATCTTATTTTGCTGCCAAGCCATTATAAAATTGAGCCTGACGAAACTTTCCATCAAGTATACACCAAGAGCCCCTCCAGCTGGTCGAAGCTGCCCCGGAGACTGAAATATTTTTTCTTGAGCAGAATGACAGTGTCACCATCAGATGACATGTGAAAAAAAATTAGAGTGGCATCTAAGACACTTCCCCCAACACACATGCACACGTGTGTGTTTTAGTATATTTCAGCATTAGAAAACAAAATATTTCCCATTTTGCTGAGGTCAAAAAGATACCTAAACCTGAAAAATCCTTGTTACTGAGTTTGTGCCTTAAAATATCTACATACACTGATAAGCAAACACTGGAAATTTACTTAACATTAAATGATTAGGAGGGAGGTGGTACTGGGGATGGAACTCAGGAGCACAATGTCATTCCGCTACATTCCAAACCTTTTTAATTATTTTGAGGCAGGGTTACTAAACTGCTAGGGTGGGACACACATTTGCAGTCCTCCTGCTTTAGCCTCACAAAGAGCTCGGATTACAGGTGTGAACCATTATGCCACGCTTCCATATTACTGTACAAGACTGGCATTTAAAGTTAAAATTGGTGTGGTGGCACACGGCTGTCATCTCAGCACTCTGGGTGGCTTAGGCAGAAGGATCACAAATTCAGGCTCAACCTGGACAACTTAGAAACTCAAGGAGATGCTCTCTCAAAAAACAAAAGTAGACGGGGATGAAGCTCAGCGCAAAGGCCCTGTGTGTTCAATCTCCAGCACTGTCACAAACAAACAAACAACTACACCACACACACACACAAGTAAAATGGAGTAGAAAAAGGAAGCATGATCATCTGCAATGAAGAAGACCATATGCAAAAGCAAGACTCATAAGACTATAATAGAATGCACATATTTTTCATTACATACGACCTTAAATTATTCTATTAAAAATCATCCATTCTATTAAAAAATCATACCAGACAAAAGCACTTGCATTCTCTCAAAGACAAAAGTGAATGAACTGGGGAACAGTGAATTTTAAAAGGCAAAATAAAAAATTAATGGCACTCCTATAGAAACTAATTTATACTCCTGCTTATAACTCAGCAGGGGAGAGCGCGTCATTACCAATCTCATGAGCAAGACTATTGCCTCCCAGTGACATTAGGGAACTGCAATTTTAACTATACTACTGCTGTATCCTAGTATACACCAATGCAGGCTTCTACCAATTATTTGTGAAAGAACAATTACAAATAAGTTATGTTATAATAAAGAAAACAAAAGGACTGACACTTCAGAATATAAAACTAGGTTGTCAACAATTTTAAAAAATATCTTCCTCAAACTAGGCTACTAATTATCAGACTTCCATTCCTCCCCATCATTTTACAAGCCTCCCTCAACCACTAAAAAGCCAAACCAAGCTCGTGTCACTTTTTAGTTTCTATGAGCCCTTCCTAGCTTCTGTAACACTGAGCAGTAGTTACAATAAATAGCAAATAAGCCAAACGAGGTCTGTGTGCTTGCAAGAATGATACCTATATTTTCAACCTGAGGGCTCCAATCTGAGAACTGAATTTACCACTGAATCATTTGATTTTGGGAGGAAGGGTTGGCAAAACATGGTTTATTTCTATTCATATTTTTAAACCAGTTGCTTGTCATTGTGATACTTTTCTTAATTACCATGACAAGGCATACAGAATTAATTTTAAATATTGATAAATTGTATTCACCATGTATCTTACCACATTTCTGTGTTTTCAATCAACTACTTCTAAAGCAAGCTCTGATGTGACCATCTAAACACAGAGAACTGTGGTCTACAGCAAACAAGACTCAGTAAGAGAAGCACTTGCCATTTGGGTAGAGATGGTCAAGGACCGGGCTCTCTAAGAGCCCACGGTGTCAGCTCAGGGCCATGTGCCCTTGGCCTTACAACACGGCCCACAGCTTGTTTGGGCTGCATGGAGAACTTGCCCCGCCTCAGCTGCCTGGAGACTGGCAGTGGCTGAGACGCAGAAAGAGGGTAAACAGAACATGTTAACTAGACTAGATCCTGGGTGACCTGCAACTATGATTTCTTTCTTCTTCAGCTGTATCCCATGCTGAAGGCAATTTTCCCTCTAGCTATAAATGTTTCACCACTATTTTATCCATCTCTCCTTAAAGCCAGCAGTACATCCACAAATACAAAAAATAAGAAGAAATGAGGTTTCTGCTTCATTCAGCCTAGAACTCACCAGAATAACTACAACAGACTTCTACAAAGACAGAATATACACCCTGAAAGTGTCCAATGTAAGATTCAGTCCAAGTATGGAAAGCTATCAACAGCATACGATTACACTCAATTAAAAGACAAAAAACTAGTTATGAGAGCCATTCTTTCATTTATTCTCTCACCCTGTTTAACTCCAAGTACTATTATCATGGCTACTTTGTTTTTCTAGTGAAATAAAGAAAACCCTTCTAAAGTAATCAACCTCCTCTTCCTCTGGCTGAGAGGTTTAAATTAACTTTCACTGTCGATCACGATGGTACCACTGACTCTGTGCTCAAGTGTCCACTGTTCATTCTAATATAACGGCTCATATGTCACGGTGGCTGGTTGTGCTGCATCGTTCATGTTGCTACATAAAAATAATCCAGTGCTATGCTTTCATGTACAGCGTACACAAAATACCAAAAAGGCATACATATATATGCTCAGCCTCACACGGTAGACATTATGCACACACAGCTAAAAGCTCAAGCTTGAAGCAACTTACAGACACCTACTTAACAAACTGTTTCTAATTACAGTGCATTAGTATTATTGCAATTTTCTAGAAATGTTAAACAATTTACTGTTAGAATTTAGGGGAGATGAACATAAAATTATAAATAATTGCAAATAAAAAGAAAATACATACTTTACAAATCTTAAATTACTCTGTAGTAGGCCAACACACATGTAACATCCATATATATACCTTTGCCTCTCTCCATCCTATCTACAGAACCCAGGATCATGTTTCTCCTGTATGCCTGTTTATAAAGTATTTCTACAGACCAGGTCATTTGTTTAACTGCAGATCTAAGTGAGGCGAAGGGCAGAGACAACAAGGAGCCTACATGGTCACCATTACTTACAATGCTTAGGGACATCTCGTCTCCCACGGAAAGAAAACCACATAGGATACTTGAACAAATTTTTTTTGCAGCACCAGGGATCAAATGCAGGCCCTTATGCTTCCAAGGTAGGCGTGGTACTAATCAGCTAAATCCAGGACCATGAATCATTCATTCCTTATCCTACACGTATGTACAATGGCTTTTAAACTTTTAGAAAGTAGATTTTCATATATTTGTATAACTTTAATGATGTCAAAATATCATCAGTCTTCAGCTACATCCTAGCCACCCTTATTTTAGGATAGGGTTTCACTAAGTCATGTGGGCTGATCTAGAACACTTGATTATACTCCTTCAGGCTCCGATGGAGATGGAATGAATTACTACATGCACTGCTGCACCTGGTGCCTCACACTTTTTAAGTTCTACATTTTTATAGAAAAGAATGCAACCTTCCCTGAAATTACTGTTTTGCATCATCAGGACAAAATTAGAAACCCAGAAATGTGAAAGTCCATTGCTGAACACAGTTATCTGTCTTCTGTAAGGAAAATCATGCAGAAACCCATTATTTCCATGACATGTTAATACAAATGTAAGAATTTTATAAATTCCCAGAGAAAGTTACTTATTTTTAAGTAACTTAAGTAAGATAAACAGGCCAGGCGTGGAGGTACATGCATGTAATCCCAGCACTTAGGGGGCTGAGAGATAGGGAGATTGCTCCACGTTCAAATCCCAACTAGACTACATTGCAAAACCCTGGCTAAAAATTTAAAGGACAAACATGCCGAAATGTCACTTCAGAGTACCCTACTAACACACCTGAGTTGTAGCCACAGCAGGCGTTACAGCTGAGGCAGCAGAGGGGGAAACAGCTCCCCCCTGCGACAAGTGCCCGGAAGGCTGTGGGGGCAAATGGGGCGTGGAGACGGGAGTGCTGGAGCCGGAGCCAGACACAGTACTGGGGAACGACACTGCTGCGTCACTGCTATTATAAATACCTGCAAGAAAGGAAACACATTTTAAAATTTAACGGTCAATTTTGTCAGCAAAAAATATTTTATTAAATAAATAAGCTTTGGCTTTCATAAAGTGTTTATCATTTTTCTTTTGGCACAATGTTAAAAGAGATAACAGCAGAAAGTTTTGTGAAAAATGTATTAAATGTTGTATAAGTTCATAAAAACAATGAAAGATTTCTGAAATAAGATAATGAAGCAATTAAAGAGTTGTATAAAACCCACCTGGAGGGGGCCAGGGATATAGCTCAGTGGTG
This sequence comes from Petromus typicus, assembly GCA_004026965.1. NCBI lineage: Eukaryota > Metazoa > Chordata > Mammalia > Rodentia > Petromuridae > Petromus > Petromus typicus. Next base: position 18,171 of record PVIR01009519.1, on the reverse strand, counting down.
CTGTACCTGCTTGGCAAGTGCAAGGTCCTGATTTCAATCCCCGTACCAGGAAACAAAACAAAAGAAACCATTTGGGGGATTTAGCTCAGTGGTTCCAGCCCCTGCTTTGCAAGCGCAAGGGCCCAGGTTTGATCCCGGTGACCACATACCATACTGGGTGTGGAAACTCACACCCAGCAGCAACCAGTACCACACACCACCGTGCCGTGCCGGGCGTGGTGGCTCAGGCCTGTCATCTCAGCACTTGGGAGGCAGAGGCAGGAGGATTGCTGTGAGTTCCAGGCTGAGCTCAAGGCTCCCTGAACTACAAAAGTGATATCCTGTCTCAAAAAAAAAGAAACAAACAAATAGAGAGAAAAAAAACATTTGGTAAGCCTTTCAAAACTATCCACTCATACTCCAGAAACCATGCCTGAGAAAGTCTAAAATGGGAAAAGACCTCATTCTAGAAATAAAGTGAAAAAACTAGACTTGAAATTCCAAGAACAGCAAAGAGGTGGATGGATGAGCTTGATGTGAAGCAGCTGTGAGAATAATGAGCAAGGCCACCGGAGACATTGAGAAGGAAGAGCAAACATGGCCCCGGTGCACTGCACGGGCCCAGCGAAGAGAAGCAAGGCTGGAGACTGTGGGTCAGCAAGGGGTAACACCATCCCCTGCGGGGGCACAGCTCATAAAGGTGACAAGGGACTTAACGAGAACACGTTTAGTTGCTCCACAATGGCTAAAAACCAGAAAGGAAGGAAATGAAGTAGAAGCCATTCGTTTTAGAAAACTGGGTGGGAAGAGGAGGGGCCTGAGAGATGAACCTACGATGAAGTAAGTAAGTACTGGGAGGAAGGAAGGCAGGCAGTCCATTTTTCCAAGTATCAAACAGGCAGCAGAGGGAGGCTCTCTGAGGATCAACGAGACGGACCGTCTGCAAACCAGTGGTGCGTCCACCCAGGGCGGTTTTCCCACTCAGATACTACGACACCTGGCATGGTCTGCAGACATTTTTCACTAAGGGGTGAAACTAAAGGATGCCACTGGCAGGTGGGTAGAGGCCAAGACACTGCACATGACAGTCAACATGGCACCATCAGACCATGCTATATAAACCAGGGAGGGAAGGAGCAATGACCAAGAGCACCTGGCATCTAAACAGGACAAAAGCCAAAAACAAGTGGGCTGCAGTTGTTTTTTAAGTTTTATATAAGAAACTCTAGCCCTACAAAGCAACAATAATTAATGTATAATACCCAGAGTACAATTTTACTTTGTTTAAAAGAACATAAATATTAATGATTCACATTTATAAAAACACCTACAACCTTCTTCAAACAAGGAAAATAAAAGAACCTGAACATTTTAGGTGTTGTTCTTGTTGTTGTTGTTTGGGGGTTTTTTTGAGACAGGATCTCGCTTTGTAGTTCAGGCTGGCCCTGAGCTCAGCCTCCAACTCACATCACAGCAATCCTCCTGCCTCTGCCTCCCGAGTGTTGGGATTACAGGCGTGAGCCACCACGCCCGGCACTGTGAGGTGAGGTACAGATAGATAGATTGCTGCTGGGCGTGAGTCTCCACACCCAGTATGGTATGTGGTTACCAAGGATCGAACCCGGGTCCTTGCGCTTGCAAGACAGGCGCCAGAACCACTGAGCTAAATCCCCAGCCCGAACCTGGACATTTAAAAAAGTCTGAACTGTAAGTGCAGCTTAGATCCCTTTTGAATCTATAATTTCTCCAGGAAAAATGATTTATTCATTCTGCAAATATGTGGGTGTGCAATGTTGGCCAGACACCAACCTGAGTCCTGAATACATCATTGAAAATCTGTGGTCTCAGCTTTCCAAAGCGCAGTAGGAAAGACCATGCATGGGCTAGAGACACCGCGGCTCACAGTGGAGGAGAAGCCTCACCAGGGGCAGGGGGTGCTGACTGGCCATCTCAGTCCATTTGGTAAGGAGTGAGGAAAAGATAAATGAGAACCAAATCAAAAGCACATTAGAAGTTAAAAAATTTCCAATCAAGTTTGGAAACAGCAGAAGCTACTGAAAGATATTTCTGTTTCTCCTGAAAGTCTGAAGGTCTAAGAATGCTGGATGCACACTCAGCAACAGCAGTACGCTACCAGAGCTGTGCAGGAGACACAGGTGTTCTCTGGAGTTCCACCACCTACTGCACTGCCCACCTCTGTGCTCATTCACGTTACCTGACCCGGTAGACTGATTCGGGTTAGTACTCCAATTAATGGACCCTGGTCACAGCCAAAGAATAAAACTGACACCATCCAGGGGAAGGTCTCAACATCATCAAGAGAAGAGAACCACAGAAAGATCCTTAGGACTATGGATGTAGTTCAGTGGTACCATGTGTGCTGGCAAGTACAAGGTCTTGGGTTCAAATGGGGGGTGCATGGGGACTAACACATGGCTTGGGAAAAGGAATATATTTTTTTTAAGTTGCTATTCAAATAGTTCTTCTCCTCCTCCTTCTCCTTCATACTGGGAATTGAACTCAAGCCCTTGTGCTTCCATGGTAGGCAAGGTACCACTTGAGCTAAATCCTTGGTCCTCTCAAATAGTTCTTTCAACAAGTATGTGTTAGCTTTCCTCTTATTTTTTTTTAAGTCCTGACAACAGAAAAACCAGAATCCTGTCTTCAAAGCTGAAGAATCTCACTGAGTGGATGATCAGTACTCACAAACTACGAGGAGAGCAGAGAAAAAGGCTAGGTACAGGAAGCCCCAAGAAGCCAGATGTGCTGGCAACACTCTACCTCAAAGGCTGAGGGAGAAGGATCATGAGGTCAAGGCCAGCATGGACAATTTAGCAAGACATCTTCAAATAAAAAAAATAGTTCAGTGTGGGCTGGGAATTTATCTCCGTGGTTCCGGTGCCTGCCTTGCAAGTGCACGGGCCCAGGTTAGACCCCTGGTAGCCACATACAACAAGGATGGGTGTGTGGAGACTCACGACCACCAACCACAGTGCCAGGCCTGGTGGCTCAGGCCTGTAATCCCAGCACTTGGAAGGCAAACACAGAAGGACTGCTCTGAGTTCGAGGATGAGCTTAGGGCCAGCCTGAACTACAAAGTGAGACCTTGTCTCAAAAAACAAAACAAAACAAAATAACTCAGTGTGAGATCCCTGGGTCCAATCCCCAATACCACAAGAATTATACAGGAAGTAAGGGACAATTTAAGATCAATAGAAGATTCAAGAGGAGAGCTACAGACATACTTCAACTATTTTTTTCAAACTATCTTAAAATGCTGGGCCAGGGATTTAGCCTGGCAAGCGCAAGGTCCCCAGTAACTTCATACCAAAATGCCAGGAGTGGTGGCTTATACATATAATCCCAGCTTGAACTACAAAGTGAGACTGTCTCAAAAAAAGATAAAATGCTGACTGCCTAGTTACTTTAATGGTAAAAAGTCTGCTATACATGAATCTCCAACTTTCAAAAGTAAAAGATAAACTGAAGGCAGCATGCTGAAGTTAAAACAGTACAAGTCTCTGACCCAGATAAACAGGAACTTTCCAATTACATGACCTTAAACAAAACTATTTAACATTTTAGAGAACCTATGCTATTATCTAAAGAACAAAAATAACAGATACCTGCGTAGGGGAGCCTGAGCCTTCAGCTGACCAACTTACATTACAACCAGCCAGGGATTTAGCTCAGTGGTTCCAGTGCCTGCATTGCAGTGGAGACTCAAGCTCAGCAGCAACCAGTACCACATACCACAGTGCTGGGTGTGGTGGCTCACGCCTGTAATCCCAGCATTTGGGAGGCAGAGGCGGGAGGATTGCTGTGGTGTGAGTTTGAGGCTGAGCTTTGGGCCAGCCTAAACTACAAGGCGAGACCCTGACTTTAAAAAAAAAAACCCTCTGAAATCTTATATATAGCCACTATGCTAATTTTGTCTAATACTTTATTCAGTGATCATTTATACCTGTGAATCTTCCAACCAGAAATTTGAGTACCATAAAAACAATGGTGCCCACTACAGAACATACATACGTAGTATTAGGCAGGCTGGCGACTGAACCAAGGGCCTTAACACTGAGCTACATTCCTGGCCCTTTTATATTCCCAGGGAAGTTGTTAAATTGCACAGTCTTTACTTGAACCTGCCATCCCTCCTGCCTCAGTCTCTGAGGGTGGTGGGGTTACAGGTGTGCAACGCAACATTTGGCTCTACTGTTTGAGTATCAGATGTACTGCAAAGGCCCGAATGTCTAGCACCCCAGGAAAATACCGAAGTTGGTAGAACCTTTAATAGGTGTGGCCTAGCAGAAGGCTGGCATCTGGAGTGTGATCTCACATCATAACTAACACAAGTCCTGTATATTCCTGTGGCTCCTTGGTCCTGAGGCTCTACACACTGTTGCCTCATCACAGATTCAAATGCAAAAGAGCCAACTTTTCACACAAAACTTTCAAAACTGTGAGCCAAAGCCAACCAAACAACAAAGTAACTGTTTTGTCTTTTTAATCCAATTGCCTCAGGAATCCGTTACAGTGGCAGAAAGCTGACTGGCAGTGTCCTAGAAATATTACAGATGTACTTCCAAGTTGCTACACAAACTTCCTAAATATCACTTGAAAATCAAGACCAGGAGTTGCTCCTAGAAATGAACATAATTCTTTGTTATGACAGATAAATTTGTGAGCTGACCACTTGGCATTTTAGCTCCCTTTACTTATGACAAAACCACTCTTTCTGTCTACAAAGATCCTTTCGATCTCTCTCTTCAAAAGACACTTCAGCAGGGCCGGGGAGTTAGCTCAGTGGTTCCGGCGCCTGTCTTGCAAGTGCAAGGGCCCGGGTTCGATTCCCCGGTAACCACATAACAATACTGGGTGTGGAGACCCACGCCCAGCAGCAACCAGTATCACATACCACAGTGCCGGGCGTGTTGGCTCACGCCTGTCATCCCAGCACTCGGGAGGCAGAGGCAGGAGGATTGCTGTGATGTGAGTTTGAGGCTGAGCTCAGGGCCAGCCTGAACCACAAAGCGAGACCCTGTCTCAAAAAACCTAAAAAAAAAAAAAGACACTTCAGCAAGTAGAGCCCATGCTTTAGAATTCTTGTCTTTAATTTTTTTTTTTTTTTTTTTAAGTTTTTTGAGACAAGGTCTCACTTTAGAGTTCGGGCTGGCCCTGAACTGACTATGTAGTGCAGGCTAGGCTTGTACATCACAGCAATCCTCCTGCCTCTGCCTCCTGAGTGCTGGGATTACAGGCGTGAGAGCCAACACCCAGCTTGTCTCTAATATTCTTAAATACTATTCCTACAGTGTGTCTAGGTAAGGGTTTTCACCTTTTTTTCTTTGGCATTCTATAGGCTATTTCAATCTAGTTTAATCTTCTCTTCCCTTCCTTCTTCACCTCTCTCCCTGGACTTTACCTCCATGAGTATTCAGAATTATTTCTACTTCTTTGTATTTCTTTCTCCTTTCCTTTCTCAAACTCACCAATGGTACCTCCATTCTACATAGTTATTTTATACCCAAATACATAAGCTTGAGTTATGCAAGACTTCCTTTTTCTGATTTATCAACTATTTCAGCTGTATCCACTGTTTTATCTATCCCATTTATTTTGTAATTATATCAATTACCACAGTTATTCAAACCCAAAATTTACTTTTTAATATTTGTTTCAAAATACTCTTATCTTTCTTCATGCTCTTTATTATGTTTATTATACTGATTTGGTTTTCTCTCTTATAGTCCCAATAATTAAACTTTTTTGGGGGGGCCGGGGGGGGACGACAGGATCTCGCTTTGTAGTTCAGGCTGGCCCTGAGCTCAGCCTCCAACTCACATCACAGCAATCCTCCTGCCTCTGCCTCCCGAGTGCTGGGATTACAGGCTTGAGCCACCCCGGCTGGCACTGTGGTATGTGGTACTGATTGCTGCTGGGCATGAGTCTCCACACCCAGTATTTTATGTGGTTACCAGGGATTGAACCCGGGTCCTTGTGCTTACAAGTCAGGCACCTGAACCACTGAGCTAAATCCCTGGCCCCCTATGACTAAACTAGGTAAGAGATTTCCAACTTTTGCTAACATGGATGAAAGGAGGTTTTTTTTGGTTTCTTAAACCACAAATAATTCTCAGTATAAACTTTTTTTTTTCTAAAGAATACAGTTTTAGATGTTCCTAATATTACAACCATGGTAGGGGGAATCTGAGAAACAGAATTCTACATAAGTTGCTCTCACCTATTTCTGTCAGGAATAGGAGCACAATACACCCAGAGTTCCTGAAATAAAATGATCCGGAAGAGTGAAGCAAGTACCATCAGCCATCTATAGATACAGCTCTCCCTAAGCATTGTCTGTGTTCAGGGAGACAGGGGCAGTTTCTATGGAAGCAGCACTGAAAGTCACCCACATGGAAATAATCTTTAAACTCATCTGTTTTAATTCTGATGTCAGATTGACTAAGCAAGCATTTTCCAAGCATAATTTTTTTCCCAAGATGATTACTTCAAGGAAGAACAACAACATTTGACATTCTTGACAATTACATTTTCATCATCAATAATTCAATAACATTATTCCCTACTTCCATTTCTGAGATCCTGGGTTAAGTCAGCTCATCTGATAATTCTAGGCATATTAATAAAAAAGGAGATTATGGGGGCCCAGGATTTAGCTCAGTGGTTCTGGGACCTACCCTGCAAGCGCAAGGTCCTGAGTTCAATGCCCAGAAACCACATACACCAGTGCCAGGCATGGTGACTCAAGCCCACCGGCAATCAGTACACATAACACAATGCTAGGCACTGTGGCTCACACCTGTAATCTGGAGGCAGAGGGAGGAGGATTGCTGAGTTCAAGGCTGAGTTTAGGACCAGCCTGAACTACAAAGCAAGACCCTGTCTTAAAAAAAATAAATTATATATATAGTAATTTATGCAAGAAATGATAAGAATTTCAACCAATACAATATTCATGAGAAAAAGAAAAATGGTTTGAAAAAAAAGTTCTAGAGATTAACCCCAGTCAGCACTGAGCTACATGCCTGACTCTTTTCCTTAAAAAAAAATTTTAAGACATGAGTAGGCTAGCCTCGAACTTGGAAGCTTCCTACCTTAGACTACCAAACAGTACCCTATGCCCAGCCTTTAAAAAAAAAAAAGGACTTTGAAAATAAACTGAAGTTAATAATATTTTAAAAGTTCCAGGCCTAGAGATTTAGCTCAGTGGTCCTGTGCCTGCCTTGCAAGCTACAAGGTCTTGAGTTCAGTGTTTAATCTCCAGTAACCATATATCACACAATGTCAGGTATAGTGACTCACGCCTATCAACCATCAGTACCACATCCACAATGCCAGGTGTTGTGGCACATGTCTGTAATCTCAGCACTTGGGAGGCAGAGGCAAGAGGATTGCTGTGAGTTCCAGGCTTGCCTGGGCTATACTGTGTGAGCTCAGGGCCAGCCTGAACTACAAAAGTGATACCTTGACTTAAAAAAAGAAAAATATAAGTTCCAAATTCATTAGCTAGAAAACACCTGTTTAGAAGGTCACACCTAGGAAATAATTTGTAATTAGGAAGAGAAGATGATAAAAGACAGGCTCACATACTTAACTCCTAAATAGAGTACAGAATTCCATACCAAAAAATGCAGAGGAGAAAATTCAGGAGACTGACAAAACAAAATGCAGCTCAGAAGAATCATCTTAACATATCTACTAAGTACTATTTATTACTCTTATTGCAGCACTATTCTGAAGTACATTAAAAGGACAATGACTTTTGTAAACCTCAACTTAGTATGTGTACCTGAAATTTTGATGGAAATTTTTATTTTTAAAATTGCTACTAACTTAAATTTTCATTAAACCAAAATTATAGAGGTTTTATTTTAAGAGATGCAGAAAGTTCTGTGTTTTTTTTTTTTTTTTTTTTTTTTAGGTTTTTTGAGACAGGGTCTCGCTTTTGTGGTTTAGGCTGGCCCTGAGCTCAGCCTCAAACTCACATCACAATCCTCCTGCCTCTGCCTCCCGAGTGCTGGGATTACAGGCGTGAGCCACCACGCCCGGCACTGTGGTATGTGGTACTGGTTGCTGCTGGGTGTGGGTCTCCAC